>VYZV01035822.1:12187-36941 GCA_013401275.1 Pandion haliaetus | reverse complement strand
GTCTCCCGGGGGAGGGACCCCACGGTGGAGCAGGGGACGAGGGAGGAATCTTCCCCCTGAGGAAAGGAGCGGCAGAGACGATGTGTGGCGAGCTGACTGAACCCCCATCCCCTGTTCCCCTGCGCCGTCGGGGGGAGGAGGTAGAAAGCACCGGGAATGGAGCTGAGCTGGGAAGGCGGGAGGGGTGGGGGAAGGTGTTCTGATGTTTGGTTTCCCTTCCTAATACCCTTGTGTTTTGTTTTTGTTTTGATTTGTAGTAAATTCAAATTGATTTTGTTTCTTCCCCAAGTTGAGCCTGACTTTTGCCCGTGACCATAAGTGGGGAGTGATCCCTCCCAGTCCTTGTCTTGACCCATGAGCCTGCCTTTGTATTTTCTCCTCATCCCACCGTGGCCTGGTGCGGGGGTGGGGGGTGAGTGAGCGGCTTCGTGGTGCTTTGTTACCGACTGAGCTGAAACCATGACAGTCATGATTGTACTCAGTCTTCTCTGAGCACAATCTGTGGAATGTCTAGACAAGAATGTGAGCCACAGGTTTGGCCAAACCTCTTTCGCCCAACAATTTTCTGCAATTACAAACTCCCTATAAAGCAGTGACCATGCACAGGGCCTGCCAGAACATTGGTGATAGTCACAATGCGCAGCAAGCTCCTGGGGGCCTTATGGGCACTGAGATTCAATGAGCCAATTCCGGTCCTAATGTGCCAGCATATATCCAAAAAGAGACCTGAAATAACATGGGATGCAGCAGAACAAATGCCTCTTCCCTAAGTTGTGCACCCAAAAACTTGGCATGTAAGCCCAGCCTAGTTACCCTGACTCCCTTTCCAATTACTGGAGGGAGATACATATTTCTGAAAGTACACCACCTGTCCTAGACACCTGTCTTAACATGCCTTACGTTGGAATTGCTTACTTCTTCCTGTTGACATTAAGGAAGGTAAAGCAACCGTCTTAGATTTTGTCATGTTAGAGGTGGATGTGTAAACTAGGGGCCAGGAGGAAAAACACCTTAAGAAAACAGTGAAGTGGGATGAGATAATCAGCTGCCCACTTCAATAACTTCACCTTGACTTTAAGTCTCCAAAATGGTTTTCTATAGATAAACAGTCTCTTTCATATTATGAAACTTCTCCTGTTCATTATTTTCCTCCCTGCAGACAGTTACCAAGCCTATGGGTATTTCTCTTCCTGTTCCTCCCCTGACTGTCACGTTTTTGGCATGCACTCACAGTGCTTAAAAGAGAAGTGTCCTCCTCAGTGAGGACACAATGGGATTTGATGAACCCCGTGAGAAGATTGCAGAGGGGAAAGAATCAGATTCCAATTGCCTAATTTTCACAAAATACAGGCAGACAGAATGCATTTGTATAAAATGTTACTCATAATTGTTATCCAGACCATGACAAAGCAGTAGAGGGAACAATGCTTTTTTTATGACAATTGAAATCATTTCTGGAAGATCAGAACAGGCCAAGAAAGAAGCTCTGTGGGACATCTACAGTTAGGCTATCAATCACACTCATAGACATGGAGTATTTAAACTCTGGTGTGAGTATGCACAAAAGGTAACATGATTCAGTCTACCATCAGTGAGACTGCAGCTACAGTTTGCCTCTTACAGTGAGAACTGTAATTCCAGTGTCAGAAGTCAACTCTAAATCAGAAACTAGAGCCTCTGTTAAACAGCCTCATATCCTTGAGAAAGATGGTGTGATCAGTAAATTCAAGTTGATGAAGGCAGAGGTCTAAATCAGAACTGACTTTCTTTAGAGTACCTGGTACACCACAAATGCAACGCAAATGAGTAAACGTATCCCATTACATCTTTAAATTACTAGCTGAGTTGAAATAATGCAGTAGCTTATTTAATTTTATTAAGCTTTTGAGTGTCAGACATATAGCATTTAGCCACATGAAATCAGAATGATTGTAAAATGTGCGATGTAATACTCTTTGTAACACTGAGTATGTGAAAAGATCATCATTGTGTCTTGGGATAATGAAGAAAGCCTTCAAATAAGAAGCTGAAATTTGTCAACATCTACCTAATACATAGATATGGAGCTTTACCAGGCTGGTCTCCACCATATGCAGAGTCTCCTGGGACAGTTCCAGAGAAATAAAATGAGCTGCAAAAAGTTTTTGAGGGGTGTGAGAAGTGCCATTCACTGATATACTCTCTCATCAAAAGGAAATCTGAGAAAGAAAACTTGATTATCAATATTGCTTAGCTTAATGGGGAGAAAACCCCAAATACAAAAAAGTAATTTAACTCAGGAAGGACAGTGTTAGTGAGAAACAACAGCTGGAAAAATAAACCCAGAGGTATGCAAATTGCCAGCAGGACATGCATTTTTAACAGTGAAACAGGCTCCCAAAGGAGACAACAGATATTCCATCTTTGGCGATCCACAGATCAAGACGAGATGTGTTTCTGGAAGCGGTGCAGGAAAAGTGGGTGAAATCTCATGAGCTTTGTTTTGTAAGATGTCAGACTGATTGATCTGTTGGTCCCTTCTGACCATTAACTTGGTGTTTATTAATCATACAGAAGTGACTAAATTCCCAGAGCCCTGTCCCAGCAATGCACAGAGCTCAATTAAAAATCTGTGCTGGATTATCTGGTTTCATTCTAGTTTTGTGATTAGTCTAAGTCTGTGGGCCAAAAGCAATATATATTCACAGCTCATTCTTCTCTAAATACTAGAGCAGCATTTCAATGTGAAGCTTCATGTTGACTTTCTTATTAACCTCATGGCTTCTTCTCTATTACTTTTTTTTTTTTTTTTCATTTCTTGTCAGGGTTATTAAAGGTTATTAAGGGTTGTTTGTAATTGGATTACAGATGAAGTTTGTCCCTGATTGATAGTCAGATTTTCTTTTTTTTTTATTTATTTTGGCAATTAGTAACTTTTAAAAGAAGTATCTCTTTACATTTGAAAAAAAAAAAAAANNNATTTAAAAAAAAAAAAAAAAAAAGGTTGAGGAGGAGTCCCAAGAAAATCTTGCGTAGAAAAATGTTTAAATGAAAATTTAGGAATATTTTTTTACCTTCTCCATTATAATCAGATATTTATTAACAATGGGCAGTAGATTAATAAATCCTTTCTGGTTGGACACTTACCATTTTCTCCATCAGTAACTACACTTTTCTGTCAGATAGTATCCAACAATGGAAAAGATTTCCTGTACAACTGTTGCCAGAGAGTGAAGATTGCTAAAGAAATGCAAACTGCCAGTGTACACAATCTTTTCAATCAGCAGCTTCCCTTGTCTAGCAGGTAAAATCGACTTCCCCAGCAGCTGCACATCTACGCTATAGCTCTGGGAAACGTCTCCGGATACCTCTGTATGCTTTCTCCAACCCAGCTTAATTATTTTTTAAAAAAGATGTTGGAAATGAATCCGTAACTCTCCACTGTAAACAAGTTTTAGTTGCTATGTGCACAGAGCTGTAAAATAGAGGCACTGCTGAGTTAGGCCACCTAGAACACCATTCACTTCTCCAGCACGGCTTTCTATCCTCTTATTGCTGCATGTCACCCTCTTTCTACCCAAACCAAGCTCATCACTGTATTTGCAGGAAAGTGCTGAGCTGCAGACCCTTTTTTCTGGCCCAGAGCCATCTTGTGATGCCCACTTGCTGGACTATTCGAGCACTGGAGGGTGAGTGCAAGGCCCTGTTGCCCTGGGCATTGCAGCCGTGCCAACACAACAAACTGTTAGAAATATGGGACCGCAGAAGCCTAACTTACTAATAGTGGTTGCAGAGAAGGGTGTTTGGTTTGTGGTGTACAGCAGTTGCGGTCACAGTAAAATGAGTGGCTGTAGAAAGAAAATTAAAACAGGGCAGTTGGCTAACTGAAACCTTCTTTTCCTTGGGACTGCTACCTTTCCATTGAATGAGCTATGCCTCTATTTTATTTTATTTTTTAACGGTTTTGGTTGAAATCAGAACCTTCAGTCATGAAATTTAGTAGATGCAGCTGGGAAACTATGAAGATCTTCTGCTTTCTCTGCCTTCTTTTACTAATTTCAGACTGTCTCTCAAAGCAGATGTCTTCAAAGATTTTATTTCTTTAACATATAATAAAGGTGGTTCCATGGAAAAGCAGAGGATGTTATTTCTTAACAAGACTTTCTTCTAGTCCTTTCCTGATAATGACTCTGAGAATGAAAGTAATTCAGGCTGACAGGTCCTCACTGCTTGTACAGCATACAGAGAGATAGCATAAGACTCCTTAAATGTAAAGTGATGAAAGCCATGACTACTTCAGAAACACATACAGCAGAGGAACATGATGGTACTTTGAGCAGAATGTATTTCTTGAAATAATCTGACTCCAGCAAGGGGATAAAAGTTTGTGTCATTTCTGTTGCAGAATTTCATTGTATCATGCATAAGACTTGAAAGTTTTATTCCTGTAAAGTTTATCTGTGACTGAAAGAGAGAAGGATTAAAAAAATAGCCCCAAACCTCTGCGCCAAAGATTTAGTATAGAATTTAAATAGCATTTCAGAGAGGATCACATTTAGATGCATTTCACAGAGATGTATTTATTTTTTGAATAACCACATTACTCAAAGCAGTTTAGTAACAGGCAGGAGGCAACTGCCTCAAGGATAAACAGAAGACATTGAAAATGGTTGTTGTAACCCTGTGATGTATTTGGTAGACTGTAAAAATAATACAGCTAAGCCCAATGAAACATAAAGCAGAACAGTTATGAAATAAAGTCTGGACATCTCAGGCTACATTGCAGTCTCTACTTTTGGAAAAAAGAGAGTAAGTATGTGGCTGATTGAAATGATGGTTTCACTTGAGTGAAAGGTGCCAGGTTGATTGCCAGATTTTCTTTCTGTACTTGTTTTCTTTGCTAAAAGCATCTCTAAGGTACTCCTCACTGTGGTAGGGAGAGTGGTCCATGCTCACATGTCTTCTTTCATTACCCAGGTCAAGAATACAGCACTACTTCGTGGTTGGCCCATACGTGAGCTGGGGGCAGTGACCGTACTCCTGACAGCTGAGATTTCATGTCTCCCATGCAGGCAGATGCAAGGATGATGCTGATAAAGGATATAGTGTTGGATGATTCTCTTAATGTTCACTGTTGCTTACATTATTTTCCACCTCACAGAAGTTTTTTCTGCTATGGTCACCTGAGCGTCAACATAGTTTCCACCACCAATGCCATTCCAACTTCTACAAGGTGTGGCTTATAGAATATATCAGGATCATGGATATATTTGCTTACAAAGGTGTGCCCAAGTCACTTTTTCATCATTACATGCTCAGCTCCATTACCATAGCATGATGGTACTATACTATTCTCTACCTATGGTAAGAACTTCAATGGCATCATTATCCCTGCTCAACCTTGAAAAAGCATTTAGACAGCACGCAGAGATTGTATGTAATAGTCACAACAAAACATAATGGGTCTCATTGAAGCTTGGCAACTTTGCTTCTGTTCCAGTGAAGCCAGAAAAAGATAGTTATCTAAAGATAAAATCTTTGGCAATTGTCTACACAATAGTTTTTTAATCCTAAAAGCATTATTTCTTAGTTGTTTCTTTATCGTCCCAGGTAACTGAGAAAACAGTTATTTAAGAGAGTAGTCCTTCATCTTTTGTAAATCGCTATCAATCCTAAGCACTTCTAAGTGTGGGATAAAATTCCACATATAATCTAACACACATAAATTATAGTTAGGTTTATGTAGACAGAAGTATTTGCAACCATTACATATTTTTTCTTTCATCATTTTTGCTGTTTACCACCCTTCCCAGACATTTGATTACATCTCTCAATCAGAATCTGGGTCTGTAAAGGTGATTGACACATGGAAGGATCTCCCATGAGGCTCTGTGATATCTGGGAAAATAATAAAGTGCCTGACACTGTTCCCATATGTGACGCTCTCTTCTGGAGTGTTTCTTGACCTGAATAATGTCTTATCCTCTAGGTAATAGATATTCTTCTGAGAAAAGTTACATCTCCCCAGGAAAAAGTGTATTAATATTGTATCCATGAAAAGTGTAGAAGCAAAAGGTATTTTAACACAATAGCTGAACATAGACAGCAATTAGTTTCCTTCTCTTCTTCGGGGGCTTTTTATATAAATCCCATGAGGTTTTTCCATTTACCTATTTTGTTACAGACCATTTTGCCACATTTAAAATGGCCTTCAAGATATTTTTAGAAAGCTATTACTCAATGTCAGGCTTGCAAAGATATTACAGACACTGAGTATTCAGCACCCACAATGAAGATTGCAGCAAATAGGGCTGAACTGTTAGAAGACGCAAAGAGGAAGCATTAGCAATGGGAAAGTTGCCAAGCTTCTTAGAGGAGCAGAGGTAATTCTTTCATCATTGTCATTGCTGGTTCCCGAGTCAGATTGTGTTTATAATAAACAAGGGAGTTGATTTATAAGAAAGCCAGAGGGTATTTTACTGTGCAGTCTCTGAGCTTAAACTTGTAAGATACAACTACCCAACAGGACTATGGCAATTATCATTTTGGGGTTATACTTTCACCTTCTTGCAAAGCAACTCTCAGTACCTTTTTCCTTTTTTCTGTCTATAGTGCTCACCCTTCTCTTTGATTCTAGTAGATGCAATGGAAAGATTTTTTTTTCTCCAAAAATTAATTCACTCCCAGTCTTCTTCATTCAATGCCGAATTGCCTTGCCATGCTAAGAACCTCTGCACAACACATGAATAGTTCAAATTGACTCTTTGGAGAGCTTCCTGAGGTTCATTTCCCACTAAGAGGACTATTGATTCTTCCTCTTTGTGAAGAGTTGAAATGAGGAGAGGCTGCTGTCCTCCTCTTGAGGCTTCTTTCCTGACACTAGCCTAGGATGTAAAGAAAATTGTAAAATACAAGCAGTGTGTTGTAGCACTGAGTTATGAATCAAGAGGGAGAGTGTATGTCAGTAAGTTGGAGTGTTAGAAGGAAAAATGGGTAAACTTCATATCTGGGACTCCCGATACTTTCTCATTCCTGGGCTCCATCAGTAATAAAATTACAAACAGCTGAAAACATTTTGGCTTGGCCAGTTTTACAGAGAACCTCAGTGAGTAACATTAACGTACATAAAATCCCAAATTTCTCTCTTGGTAGCTAGCTAATTATTTTGCCAAAAACAGTGAAGATGTCATTATCATATATGAAGGCCAAATTTGAAGTGATATTTAGGCTCTTAAGTCCCATGTATTTTAGCAGCACTTAAACATTTTCCAGGGTAAATTTCTTAAAACATCTGAGCTCCTATTTCCACTTCTGTTAAATAGGAAAGCACAAACCATTATTATCATGTAGAGTTTCAGTTTAGAAATTGGAATATGGATGATTTCAAATTCTCTGTGAAAGGAAGAAAAAACCAGAGAAGGTTGTTTAACAAAAATTAAATGAGGACTCCAAATCCATGCAGTTACAAGTGTCTTGTTTCCAGCTCTTACCGAGTCTAACCAAGCAAGCCTGGACAACAGAGGTTCGGAGGAGGTGAATGTGCCGAGGGGCTGGAGACAGGGCTCCTGCTTCTGCCCCAGGGAAGGTGGAGTTACCAGCTCCCTTCCACACAGCAGGGTCTGCCTTCAGGCCATCAGTCCTGGAAAGTGATCTCCCAATTAAACCCCCACAAGAGCTGTCAGAAACTTAGGCTGTTCTGAGCTAAGAAACTGGCAGTTTTTCACCATAGGTGTGATGAAAATGTTTCACCTTTGATTAAGATTTCTTATCTCAAAGAATTCCTGACCAGCAATATTTGTGACAATTTTTATTAATCAAGTATTGTATATATCATATATTATATCCTATATAAACTGTTGTGATTTTTTGGTAAAACTCACTAGGGAGCAGCCAAATATCTGAGTAGTTTTCATGGGTATTTCTTTCCAATCATGTCAGTGCATTGAAAAGCTTGAAAAAAAATTTAAAGTTGAAAGAAGCATCTTCTTTTTTAGAATTCAACTTGTCACTTTGCTTTTCTTTTCAGAAAACATTAAATTCATCACCCAAGTAAGGTTTCTGGGGATACAAACTTTAACCAATGAAAAAAACCATTAATAAATCTGTAGAACTGGCCCATTGGCATAAGTAGTTGCACACTAAAACTGGGAAACATTTAGCTACCTGATAAATTTTATTTTTGTTCTCTTGTGATTCAGGAGTAGTTGCTTTCATTAAGTCCAAATATTGCACTGAGAACTGAATGTAGTTAATGGGGCTTCTCCTCAGCTTTTAATACCAGCCAAACCAAACTCATCATAGGAGGAAGAAGCTCATAGTCCCTCCCTCCCTCCCCAAGTCTCGTCACAGTATTTTTAATATGCTACATTTCAACAAACATGTGCATGTCCCACATTCACCTAAGTCCTGCGGCCACTGTAAATCCTCTATTGTTTGTTGTAAAAGAATAGAGTTCCTTACTTTTGCTAGACACTCTGGAGCGAGGTGTGTGACCATTTCCAAGTCTGCAGGACATTTATTTGCATAAAAAAGGGATTTGGCTTCACTGAGATATTGGCCTTGCTACTGTTAGTTTCTGCTCTTTCTCTGCAGCACAGCTGCCACCATGCTGAGACAAGGGAGATGTGATCCCATCCCATTTGTGATTCTGAATGCAAACTTCCAAACAAACTCTAATACAGTCCAATTAGGTGAGGTGGGAAACCAGAGCAAGAATCTTGATTAGCATTTACATGCATTAACATTTACAGTAGACCAGACAAAGTAATAAGCTGTTCCCAAAATAAGAAAATGGTGTTCATGGCACATGTGAAACAGTGTAGTTGCTTAAAATCTTGTGGCTTCATTGCTAGTGTCTACATGTTAAGTCAGCTCCCAAACTCTCCTACTCCATTCTCACTCATATTGCGGTATTGCATATGTTCCCTGCTTGCTACAAGGACAACTGTGATAATGCTTTAGCTACACCCTCGCTGATTTCAATAGAGCTGGACCACTTTACAAAAAGTTGGAATATGATGTGTTTGTATGTGGTTTCTATTATTATTGTGCATGTTACAGGCCATAGGACTGATCTAAGCAAGTACTACGCCTGGTATGGAAAATTTCATGAAAAGCTCTATGAGGGGTAAGGAGATAAGATTTTACTTTTGGCTTTCCTGTGCTACTAACTGAATCGCATCCAGGTTTTTGCTTTTGCTATATTCCTCTCATAGGCACAGTTTAGGACTGTTGCATGTACCTGCAGATGATATCTTGAGCTAAAAGTCACATTTCATGTTTTAATGTGCTTGTCCTAAGTCCTAAGAGATGAAAGGGCTCCCCTGCTTTCCACCCCTTGAGCCAGTTATCTGCTTCCTCCATTCCCTTCCTCCATTTTTGACCTCTGGTGTTTCGACCCTTCTGGCCTAAAAGCTTAAATTGAGCATTCAGTAGCTGCACCATTAGTGGGACACAAAATCACAGAATGACAAAAGTGTTGAGGTTGGTAGGGACCCCCTAGAGATTGTCTTGCCCAACCCTCTTGCTCAAAGCAGCGTCAGTTAGGGCAGATTGCCCAGAGCCATGTCTGGTTGGGATTTGAATATCTCCATGGATGAAGACTCCAGAACCTTTTGGAGCAAACCTGTTCCAGTGTTTGCTCACCCTCACAGTAGGAAAGTGTTTTCTTGTATTTAAATGGAATTTCTTGTATTTCAGTTTGTGGCCATTACTTCTTGTTCATTCAATAAGCACCACTGAGAAAAGTTTGACTCCCCCCATCAGGTACTTATATATGTTGATAAGTTCTGCTCCCAAGCCTTTCCTTCTTGAGGCTGAACAACCCTAGATGTCTCAGCATGTCCTCATGTGACCGATGCTCCAAGCCCTTAATCATTTTCAGGGCCTTTCACTGGATTTTCTCCAGTATGTTCTTGCTCTTCTTGTGCTTGGGAGCCTAGAACTGGACACAGAGGTGAGATCTCACCAGTGCTGAGCAGTGAGGATCCTCTACATGGTACCCTGAACTGGACCATTTTAAGAGTGGCATGGGACAATCAGACCTTCCCATGTGCCTAAAAACTACCCCATGGCCAGGCCATCAGCTAACAGGATGGAAAGTCCTTACTCTGCAGTTGACCTCATAGAGGTCCTTAGATCTGCCAAGTTGTGCTGGACTGGGCTTGCTTTTAGGGAAATTATTCTTAATCTAAGCATTTGCATCCAGCTAGTTTTCACAAAGTCATTTCCATCCAATATATCTGTTTCTACTAAGCATGACTGAAGGATTCTGCAGGTGTTGCCTCTGCTTGGGACATTTTAAGCATTGCCCTCTATGTTCAGTCTAAATGGGACAAGATTTCTTAGATATCAGCTACGGAAAGAGCCCTTCAAGGAGATTTACTCACCAAGCTTTGATACTCACACTATTGCCATTCTCAAAGTAAGATCCCTTGGGAAGAAAGGGAAACCTCTATCCTGAGGCAAAGTTTCCAGCTCTGAGTGCTACCAGCCTAAAATGTCTTCTTGCAGTTTGGTCACAGAGGAAAGTCAACCCAGCCCAACCAAATTCATGCAGGCTCAGGCTGTACTGCTTGTGAAACTTCCTAATATCTCTATTGCAACACTTTCTCCCATAGTCATTTGATGACTTTTAATTTTGCCAAAATGCTGCTATCGCAGAGCCTGTTCATATTTTCTCTTTTGGCTCGAACATAACACCAGTTGTGTTCATGAGTAGGGGGAGGATACGCTGTCAATATTGCATTGCTCCTGCTAGGGAAGAGCCAAATAAATTAAAACAAATCAGTTTCCAGAATCTTTGCCCATTTCTATGACTGTGAAAATTTAATATTTCTGAGCAACTTCTTATGTGTCTACAAGAAGAAACTGACATTTGCTAATGATGGCCAAGAGCTGGATTCTGGCACAAACAGTTTCTTCAGTCTTGCGGTCTTATACATTTATTATTTTTCAAAATCCAGACCTGGATATGTCTCAGGGAATCTCAGAGGAACCCAATCAAAACCATGTCCTTGACAAGTGCTTGGGTATAAGAAATGTAGAGATATATTTTGCAAGTTCAATCCTTCCCTTCCCTCCATCCTCTTTTTTGACTCTCTGGTGAGAATAGACCCATAAATTCAAAATTCCCAGGGAAATTCCATCCTTGCACACTCTCTAGCACATTCTAAAAGAAATTTAATTTATCAGAAAAGCTTTTCCAATTGATTTACCTCACAGGTGTGACTTTTGGGGAACTAAGATTCATCTATGGGACTAAGATTCAGGTATGATCCAGATAGTAAAGATTACTTTTATTTTTCTTGATCTAAAGGACTTAGTGGTGAGAAACAACAAAAATCTTCTACTGAGGTATTAAATTTAAAGTAGTAGTCCTTCTTCTTTTTTTAACAAGTGGCTTAGAAAAGAGATTCTGTCTGTGTTGTCTTTTTGTGTTTACAGAAGGGATACCAACATATTTAGACACTTCAGGCTACCATCAGTGTTTCATAAAAGCCCCTCCTTCAGGTACCTTTTCTGTGGTATGGACATGGGTTCAATGACAAACCCAAACATTAGGACCAGGAAAGAATCCAAAAACTGAATAATGCTTCCCAAGAGGCAAGTGCTACTTTAAAATGTACCTGGATGTGGTCAAGCAAGGACAGTCAGAAAGTAAACAACTTCTAATGAAGGGTAGCTCTGTGGTCAGAGAAAACAGCTGGATGATCACTCACCATTTGTTTTTCCTGGGAGCTATTTGAAGCACTGATTTTCACATCTACGAAGTGCTGGCCCCAAATTGCAGTACTATCCAACCAAAGGACTTTTTCTAGAATCCCAGAACCTATCTTCTGATCCCAAATGCACGTTGCAGCTCACAAAATGTCCTTGCACCATGTCTCTTCTTCTAGAGACACTAGAGTAATGGCCAATATTTCATCTCTGACGAGACTGTCTAAACACAAAGTCATGTCTGCTAGGAAAGGTATGGGACCCTTGGTCACTGTGAGTTACCTCGGTTCATCTGGATTCTGGAAGATATTTTATTTGCAAATGAGACTGAAACCATCCTTGCCATTTTCAAGTTGATAAATCATAGACAAGTTCTGAGTATCTTCAATTTCCATGTTGTTCTCGTTATCAGACATCCATTTATATTTAACAGCGTGAAAGATTAGAATTTCAGTGAAATGGGCTCTGAAAAGCACTATAAAGGAGCTTAGAAGACTCAGAGTTATGTTGAAATGGCTAGGGCACTATTTTCTATTCAGTTGTAGCTTCCTTTTTCTTTTATTTCTGGGAGAGTCTTGTAAAATAGCTTATATTTACTCTGGAAGGTAATTGAATACACCAGTCATATAGCTTGACCAGAAGTGTATTGTGGGAAAACAATTTATTTTATTTACTGATAAAGTGACCAGCTAATCACTTTTTTATGAAGCTTCATCACATGTTCTGCTGGCCAGGTTGCAATCTCACTTCTAAATGCTGTGCTTTTCCTCTGCCTGTGAGTCATTTGTAAAGGTTACAAAATCACAAGTTCTTGCTACCAGCTGTGAAAATATGCTCCAAACAACTTAAAAAAAAAAAAAAAATCCAGCTGTTTTTTTTTAAATTTTCTCTCTATATCCTTACCCTCCCAAACTGAATAAAGCAACTGAAGTTCAGAGTCTCTGTGTACTCCAAAGGACATACATACTTCCAATACTGAGTTATACCATGGTGTTTAGGCAAGAAGGGAACTTAAGCATTAATCTTACTAGTTTAATGTATTGTCTGTGCAACTGGGACTTTTCACCGAGTTCTGTCCATTGGCCTGTGTAGCAAACCAGCTTCTTAAAGAAGATGTAGAAACAGTTATGAATACTAGCGACTTTCATCACCAAAGCACTGAAGTGGTTTTGCAAACCTCTTTTGTGCTGCTATGGGAAAATTTGCACTTCCCACCTTCCACTTCTCTTGTCTCCCAACTTGCCTATTTCCAACTGTACGTTGTTGCTTCTGTGCGTCACATGTTGCCCTGTGGTGGAGGAAGGAAGTGATTCATCCAGATTGCTGGACATCCAGGATCTTGGAAAAATGATTGTTTGTACTTATGTCTTAAAAAACCCACATCATGTGCTTAGTTGTTCTGATGCCTTCATCCTCTCTTGTACATACTCAGATCAATATTCTAGGCATACACATATTTTCGCTAGAAAAGATCTGTAGAGACCAGTGGGTATCACCCCTTCTTTTTTTTTCTACTTTTGCTATGTATGGCTCCAGTGTGTGTATAGTATACCTCTATGTCATAACAGCACCATCTTTGTCTCTCTCTCCTACTGGGAATACAAAATCTCAGAAGCAGGATGCTTATTCCACTTCTCTGTGCAGTGGGTCTCAGGCTGTGATCCCAAGACCTATTGCAATCTATTCAGCAGAATACCCAGGTTAGTAGGTGAAGGGGTCTCAGGAAATAAGTGGCAGAAATGAAGCATCTTACCATTATTTCTTTGTTCAAGGAAACTTGCAGACTTCTCTTTGCTACAAGCACTAGTAACAAGAACTCCTGAGCTCTCCCAAGGGAAAAGCCTCTGAGGACAAGTATTTTCTGCAAGATCCACAAGAAGAATTAAATTCAGCACAGCCCGTTAGGCCTCCAGTTATCTGATAGATTCAACAAATCTGAGTTAAGTGCCTGAGCTTCCTACACAGCACCAGGGGAGAAGGCGGCAGGCGTCAAACTGCTACAAAGGGGTTGTATTAAAAAGTCAGTAAAATTTCCCAGACTGTCATCTTGCCAGATTTTGTTGCAGAGGCAGCACTTCAAATCTAAAAGCTAGTGCAAAGCTAGGTTCTTTTTTAACTCCTGTAGCTGAAAAAAAAGGGTGCAAACTTGTACTGATGCCTCCTACCTGCTGGCTCTGTGCCTGAGCCCGTGAACTGTATGTTATGGTGAAATGGGGAATCTCTTGGTCTTTCCTCTTCCAGGTAGAACTAATTAAATGTTAGTTGGCAAAGGGACTTGTGCTGGAATCTCCTGCTACCTAGGAGAAACATCTGAAGCTGAGTTGCACAGCAAATCTCCGTCTTGATTTGGCCTAGTAAGTACTTAATGTTATTAGGGTTATCAGAGACCTGGGAGCACACTCCTGATTCAAGCCAAACTGAGGTCCCTGCTTTGAAGATAAATTTACTGCTTAATTCAACTGAAGGGAAGAATGCCCAGCTCCCTCTGACTGCTGACCTGAGAGGCTGGACATGACCCTGCAGTGCGAAGGTGTACCTGTGGTACAGCCCCATGTCCATGCAAGGTTAATTGCCTTGGGTATGCTGGACCAAAATATGTTTCTTAGCACACCCCTGCACTAGGTCATGTGAAATCATGAGCCTGAAGGTCTCCATCACAGCTCCAGTTGCTTGGAAATGTCTGACGAGAGGGGATGGTCACTGTGACACAGCCCATTCTCATCAAAGCCAGCCCTGCTTCTGTCATCTCCTGTGTGCCAAGCCATGATGGGCAATTTCTGTGAAGACTGGGATGCTGGCAAAATAAGCAGCAGTGTGATCACCGTGCCCTGACCCTTTCCTCCTCCCTCACTGGCATTCACGACTTTTTTCTGTAATTACTAGGGTTTCTTTTTCTGAAGCAAAAAAAAGTAAATATGGAAGGAAATAAATATTCCGTATCATCTAGAATAGGAGGGTGGGTTCAGCGTCTGGCTTTGTTCTGACATAGACAATTTTCCCCCCATAAAATGTGAGTAAAGACTAAAGCTTTCTTTTTTCCCCACCACCTTGGAGAAGAGGCACAGGCTTAGCACGTACATGCTTATCTACAGAAAAGTTCACATTTGGGTTTGAGCTTTCTCCCATAACAGTCACATATTTTTGTAACCTGGCAGAAGCATTGTCATCTGTCCACCAAGCTTCACTTACAGTGTTATGCCGCAGTAGGATATGTGCAACACACACCAGACAAGGGGTTTGCTATTTGTATGCTGCAGTAGTTCATTGCCCGTTCTTCTCCTCTTAGAAAACACATGTAAATTGCCCACCCACCCACAAGTGTCTGAGCGGAAAGATATTGAACGGTATCACGGCTTACAATTCCCACCTGTAATTTTGGAGCTAGGGCTTCATGGCCTTGCAAGCCTCTATGTAAAGAAAGGGGACAACTGCAAAATGGGGAAGCAGAGCTTCAATTATTCCTTAAAACTTCACAGATTTCAAATGGTCTTCTCCAGCTTCTTTTATAATGTCAGCAAAAATCTGGATGAGTAATACATGACAGATTATTGAATTGTGCTCAGCTTCTCTTAGTATATTTTGCAAGCCCAAGGGACTTAATGGCATGGGATCAACTGTCATAGTTTTGTCACCTGATGAGCAAATTTTTGTTTCATGCATTTACTTTCTCATTTCATGTCTAGCGATCACAGTGTAGACAATTCCCAGAAAGATCATTTTTCTGTGGCTAAACCAAAAAGTAGCAGAAGAATTTCAAATATGAAAATTGTATTAAGGTTTCTTTGGTTTCAGCTAAATGAACTGTTCCTCTGGACTCATAGTAATCTTGTAAGATTTAATTAATTTATTTTAATCTCCATTTCTCTTGAAATTTCATTTACTCATTTGCTTTCAAATGATGAAAATAGTTTTGTTTTGTGTGTTTTTCTAAATTGAAGTGGCTGTATCTTCATTTCTTTCCATTCCTGTCATGGTGATTACATTAGGCAATATTTGCCACATAATTAAAATTTTTTACACAGTTATTGTAAAACTTTTTTTTCCCTGTAATTGAGACTCCTCTGAAGTTAGATATTTCCCTTGTTTATCATTTCAGGAGCATTCACTATGAATGCAAGAATGGTTATTCTAGCCCATATACATTCTAGAATATCTTTTGATCTTTGGTTTTAAAAAGTGGCTGCTTCTAATTCTTTGATGTTTATCAAATTTCTAATCTAACTGTAAACCTCGCTTCTGAGCTTCTCCTCTAATTTGAGCATAAGAAATGAACATCACCAGCCCTTTACAGAAGAAACAGAAAGAACAAATTACATTTTAACAGCAGGGTATAGAAGCAGCTTGCAATATTAAATTGTATTGTGTATAACAGGCAGTGAACATTTGGATGAGCAATTGAAAAGAAAATGTTATCTGCAAGATATGTCACAAAACACGATGTCAGATTTCCTGAGGAGCCTGGTAGAAATATCATACTAGCATGAAAGTGCCAGATTTCTAAATGCCTTGGCCCATGGGAGTAAGCATTCAAAATTGCAAGTAAAGCATCTGCAATCTGGCTTCCTATTGCTAAGAATAAAATGGCCATTATTTATGCCCTATGATGCCTGTGGAATGAAAGCTGTTGGTTGTGTAGCTGCCCTGGATTCCATGCTGTTTTAACAATGCATCCCAGTGTCAAATTGCTATCATTTATGGATTTACTGCAAGCCCTGGAGAAATCCACCACAACTTAAGAAGTAGGCAAGTGAAAGAATTGCCAAAGCAACCGACTAATAGTTGGGTCCAAAAGAGTTACTAAAATAATTCCCGTCACATTTGGAAGAAATGTAGACTCCTAAAAGAAGAGGGCAGTGGTGCAGCGTTCCTTTTATGTTGCATATTACCAAGTTTTCTGTCAAGAAACCACCAAAAAAAAAAGAAAAATAATATATATGTTTAACACCACCACCCCCAAAATAAACTTCTGCCCTCTTCTAAGAAGTAGAAATAGAAAATAAAAATACAAAGAGATCTTAAGTGATAATTTAGTTTACCTCTTAGACTCAAGGATCTGCTTAGCTAGAAATTATTCTTAATAGCTCGCCTTATCTCTGTGTATACTGAAAATAACATTTTGCCTTTGTAGTTTCCTCTTATGTGTCTGAAGATCCTTGCCCTAGTCTCACCTACTGTTCTTTTCTCTAGGCTCAATCACTGCAGTTCCTTCAGTTTTCCCTTTTTTGGTGTGTATTTTCAAATCTTCTGATCTTTCTCTTTGCTTTCCTCTGGACACAGAGCAAAGAGGCACAGCTTTATTGAGGCGTAGCTTTCAAATCAATGTCAGAGTATTCCAGATTAGGCTTTATAAAGGAAGAGAAGGATGATGTATTATGTCGTACAGATGCCACTCACGTTTATCCAGCCCACTATAAAGTTCGTCCTTCTCCAGAAATGTGACTTTTTTTAGGGTCAGTTTTCTTTAATGGTTGTCAATCTGAAGTTCAGCAAATCTCTTTTCAGTGGATTTTCTGTCTAACCAGTTTTCTTATTCTGCATTTATAAAGAGGATTATCACTGTCTAAATGTAGAAACTTGCACTTATTTGTAATAAATAGTAGCATGGCTCCCTTGTTTATCAAGAATATTCAGAATTCTACTTATCCCCTCCAGCATGCTGACAGTCTCTCTTTGCTACAAAACTTAGTCTGTCTACAAACCTAAAATCATTCTTTTTTATTAGTCAGGGTTACTGAGTATATGCAACAGCACCGAACCCAAGAGAGTTCCAGTGCCATGTGGCTCTGTCTGAACTGGCAGTCAACCTTTAATAATTAGAGGACAATTTTTCAGCTCTTTTTGTACCCTCCATAGAGCAGTTACATCCTCTGTACACACGGCTAATGCTTTCACATCTTACCACTGAGGATGTTATATAGGATAACACAAAAAACTTTCGTTAAAGTCAAGATACAACATCAACTACTTTTTCCCTAAGGACTATTATTGTATCTTGAAAGGAAAATAGATTGGTCTGAAACTTTTTTTCTGGATATATACATGTTAGTTCCTAAACTCCTGATTTCCTAAGTGTCTGCCAATTGTTTATTCCGTGCTAGCTTTTTTTTTTTTTATTAGCAGCTGGAGGTTAAGATGGATGATGATAATTCCTTCATGCTGCGCTTAGGTCTCTTAAAAAGGCAGTCAGTATTTTGCAGGGGGGTGGGGAGGGGTTTTCTTTTTTTCTTTTCCAACTGTTGGGGCTGCAGGTATCCATTCTACAGAAAAACCACCAACTGTTTGGAAGTTATTTCAACTAGTTCTCTATATGAAGGTAACTAAACAATATAAAGTTAGATAAGAACTATTAATATCTCCCACCACTGTCTACCTGTTTTCAATTCCTAGTCTTAGCTACCTTTTGCATTAGCTGGTTTGGCCTTTCTGCTCTATGCAAGTTTTATTAGTGTATCTGGCCAAGGCTAATTATTTTAGTGAAGGCTGAAGCAAAAAAGACATTAAGCATCATGACCTCTTGGCATTACCTGTTGACAACTCCCACTTTCTGTTGAAGGAGGATGAAAACTTTCTTTGTTTTTTTTGCTTGCTACTAATGAACATTACAGTTGCCAAGATCACATTTTTGTGGCTCTGGCTTGTTTTCCCTTATATTGTATATCAGCCTTTATGATTTAGCTTTTCTTGTCAAATTGTAGAAATCAAAGGCTTTGGTCTAGCAACACGGATTGATTTATTTTTAACTTCAATACATTTAATAACGGGTATGTGTTAACGTATTTTTGGAAAAGAAACATTTGAAGGATTACAAAACAGATTTTGGTGCTTCTTGGGACAACTCTAGCATATGATCTGAGAAAAGTACAAGGGGACCTATGACTTTTGAACCTATTCCATTTAAGAAGAAGAGAGTGTATTTTAGTTGGTTATTTTGAGTGGCTGAGATGCTGAGCATGTGTGTAATCATTATTCTCTGCCTAAAGCATTCAATAAACACTTTTCTAACTGAATAAATATGAAAGGCATCATCATGCAAATTTATGTCTCCCTCTTCTAATCCCGAATTACAATATGGTGCTTTCAAGCTCTGCATTTAGATTTCTTCACCTCCTGCTCTTCTCCTTCACAAACCCTTCTTTAATTAGACTACATTTTTAAAAACAGAACAGAAATTAAAAGTAAATGACATGTGAAAATGTTGTTTTGTTACATTAACTTCACAGATGGTGAAGGCTTACTTCACTGAATGTGAGTATAAACATTAATCCTATTCTCTTCCTTCTCCTAAATAAGACCTATCTTGATGGAAAGACAGTCATATTGGTATAAATATTTACAGCACACAGATAGACAGGTCCATGCATTGGGATAAAGTGGTTATTTTTTCCTCCTTGATCATCTTAAATATTAATTATTGGTTATTGCATGGGCCATGGCTTTCATGGGGTTTTACTCCCTGATCTGCCACTAACCTACATGTTTTTCTGTCACAAGTCATCCAACATCTTTAGGCCTCATTTTATTTATTAAGAAAATGAGGATGAAACTCAATTAGGGAAAGAGTATAAAGTTTTTGGGAAATCCTAACTGGCATGGTGCTATAAAATTGTGTAGTTCAGAACAATTTTTCAGAGAAACTATAGGATAATTAATTCAGCAACAATTTATCTGTCCTGTAAAACCCATAAATTAGAAATTTGCTCAGCTGTAGAGCACAGGAAAAAATTCCAGTCACTTCCATAGTCCCAAGCCTTGAATGAAGGAAACTTCCTTCATTTTCTTCACTATATTTTTGCACTCACAAGATCAGGTATTTCCTTAATGCTATTTTTTTTGTGCAAATCAGATGTCTGGCTTGGTCCTACTTGCACTAATTGCAATGTAAAACTCTCCCTTCCCTTTTCCACACGCACAAACAACTCTGCTCACCAGAAATCCTTGGCAAGCTCAACCAGCCACATAGAATAAGTCATTTGAAATAAGTTTCTGTAGTGACTTACACTAAGCTTGCATAAATTGTGAAGGCCTTGAACCAGAAGAAAAAGAAATACAGAAAGAAAGAACATAGAACAGGGAAGGAGGGGAAAGGAAAGAAGCCTGGGCCATTTAAAGGATTTTAGCCTCTCAGTGGCCATCTTCTTGATAACAAGTGCCCCAAAATTAGGCATTTCTTCACAGCAGTCCTTGGAGAGGCAATGAAAACAAAGGTGGTCTTGGAGCATGACCAATACACTGGCAGAACTCAGCAGTTCCTGAAGTATAAAGATATTTTCACTATCTTTTGAAGTGTGTTTTCACATCATTACAGAAAATATATGGAAAGATTACCATATTCATCTTGACTGGGGCTCAGGTCCCCCCATTTCCTTCTGGGACTCCAACCCAGGTTGCTCGTCCTTCAGGCAGCTCCTCAAATACTCACTATGGGTCCACACACCAACCCCTTGGGAACATGCAGAGATGGGACATCCCAGTTTCATTGCCTGATGGCTTCTATGCTTCAGGTAATAATTGATTATCTGGTGCTTGCTCAGGTCTTGGTACTACAGGTGTAGCTATGAACACTTCCATCTCAAGACTGAAGGAGGACATCCCCAAGTGACCAGAGATACCTCCTGCAGGCCCTCATTGGATTGCCTGAGGGATCTGAGACATCTTTATCTTGCTCATCAGCTGCTTTTATTTTAAGCTTCTCTGAACTGATCAGGTTGTTTGTTTTGGGCCTCATTCTGGAGGATTTCACTTTCCCCATCTGCTGCAGGAACTGTATGTACCTAACATGCCTCGCTTCTGGGATCCATTTTGCAGACTGTACTTCTGAAATTTATGTGAAGCAGCATCGAACTTACAGCATCTAAGACTTTTATTGAACAATTTCTGAATTTCTCCATTTCAGTTGCCTGACAGTAAAAGACTGGGAGAATAAGCCTTCCTGTTTAAACATTGATGTCCCAGGATAGGGGTGGTACCACACTTTACAAGTTGTCACAAGTCAGCATACCAGGGTCCTTAAAACAGAATGGTAAAAAAGTATGTCATAAAGACCCCTGATTTTAATTAAGAGTACAGTCTTAGCTGTACAGAAACATGGCCCAAAGCAATTTAAATTTCACCAAATAATTTGCTTATAAATGAAAGGTAATAACATTTTTTCAGTTTTGCCACTGTTTAAAATAAAGCAACCATAATAAAATAATGAAAACAAAATATAAATTTAAAAAATAATTTTAATTTTACTTCAAGAGGAATTGTGTCGATTTTCCAATTCAAAATGACCTTGTGCTTTGCTTTAAACATTTTTATATAGTTCAAAATGAAAACTAGGTATTTTTAGAATGAAGGACCTACATGATTCTAATAGGACTGAATTAATTTTCAGCATTGCTAGAAAGCCTAAGGGATCCGTGATTCACCTACACATTGTAGGTCCAACTGCGATACAAAATACCCTCACACAACTATTCATGATATATGCAAAGTGGAAAACCTAGAATAAGGATGTGAAGCCTATTTTGAATGCTTGTGTCATTCTCCCATTTCACAGTGAGATTCCCCCTGTCAATGTTAGATGCAGTCATGAAGGATGTGCAGGGGATGGAGAGCAGTGATAGCTGCAGTTGGAAATAGATCCAGGAAGCCAGGGCGCATTGTGACAGAGAATACAGGACATTATGAATGGGTTTGGATAAAACCCAGCCCCATTTCTGTTGGATAAAATGAGAGAAAACCTACGTGCTGCAACTCCAGTCTAGCGCAAGTTTCATTTTGCACAGCACATACTGCCATGGGCGAGAATGATATTAATGATGTGGAAAAAGACCAGCCTGTCATTTCTGCTGAACAAAATAAGAGAAAACAATTCCCTGTAACAGTTGCAAAAACACTGCTGGAGCAACTTGAGGAAAAACAAGATTAAAGACTGGTTTCTCAGTCTGGTATCCTCCACTGCTGGGACTGATAATTTACAACAGTACTCCATTGCTATGCGAGGAGAAATAATGTCAGCTCAAATTCCACTCAACCCTGGGAAGGTTTTTGCTCTTAAAAGATCTGGGTTAAGCTATAAGTTATTGCTTCACAGGGCTGGTTCTAGTTGTAAGCAAAGCAAACAGCTTCATAATGGGGAGCATGTATCTATTGGCTTTGGATAGTCCAGTGCCTTGGAAAACCTGGCTGGATGCTGGTGCCACTGATGGGGAACAGGTATGCGGGGAACGAGCTACTATGGGTGGAAGGTCCCTACAGAAATTACCTGCCACATTTTTTTAGGGTTCTCCCATAAGTTACAACTTTATCCACCTTTGTTTTGACTTTTAGTGAGAAAAGTCCCGGGAACACCGATATTCAGCATTGTCCACAGTGCTAAGAACCTTTGCATTGAGCATTCTTCTTCAGACTTTGCTTCTCAACATTTTCCTAACGGGAAGTGACATTTTTATACATGAAAAACAAAACTCACGATATCATGAACTTAGTCAAGAAGCAAGGTAGGACTGAAGATGAGCAGGATAACATCTGAGGTGCTTCTCAGCTGATTCCTGCAATGTCTTTCATAGACTAGTTTCTTACCAATAGGAGCATTTCATATGCTGATATTATTAAAAAGAAAGTTTCCATTGTGGTTCACAACAGCAAGAAATGAACACCAATAAGAAGTGAAGTAAGGAGAAAACTGGGCTGGCTTTTAGGAAAAAGTAAGAAGCAACATGGCACCCAATTATTTCCAAATACTATTAGGCTTGTTACTGAGGACATTATGAAGAAGAGTTCATCAAATATGACAAGAACTCAGCAGAGGTCTTGATAGGGTCAAGCAATGGTATTTTTCAGCTGCAACATATTCAAGCACATACCTTAAAGGATTCTGACAAAACCTCAGAGAAGCCACGAATGTTTCAAAAGTTCATCTTTTAACCCTACGAAATAACAGGTTGTTTTTCTCCTCTCTCTTCCCTCCCCTCCTACCCCAGTATCTTTGCACAAAGCTGCTTTAATTATGTTCCTCAGTTCATTCAGGAACCATCAACACCTGATCCAAGGTCTGTGGAAATCAATGGAAAAAAATTAATTGAATTAATCATATAATCATCACAGTTCGGATCAAAACATCTAGCTCTTATCAGTCCTTAAGAGTGGAGACAATTGCATTAAACTGGTAGCATATGGTGCTCGTGCAGAACTCAGCAGAGAAGTGCCTAAACTTCTGGTAGTAGTTTGTCACTGAGAAATCACAGATGAATGAGCTCAAGGTAGGCTCCTAGAATTTTGAAATGCTATTCTTCTCTTTAAGGCTGTATCTTAGTCACATTGAGCTGGAGGAATGAAAAAGGGGGATTTGCGTGAGGGTTGATCTGAAGGATGTGCTGAAAGACAGTATTGGCCTAATCCTGGAATACAAAATGGGACCCAGATGAATCTGTAAAGCTTCAGTCTTAGGGGTGAAGTTAAATGTGATTGTACAGCTCCCAAACCTCATTACTTCCTCCATATGTTTTCCTTAGATGTCCCAGCTACCTACTTGAAACTGCTGCAAGCTTCCGTCTTGAGATTCATTTGGTTAACAAAAGGCTGAGAAAAGAAATATGAGGGCTTCTTTAACACTGAGAAAATACGTGAGGCAGGTTAAGATAATGAACTGATTTGTATGCCAAATAGTGTTTCAGCTTTCTGATGTTGCTAAGACAGAAGAAGTAGAAATAGTATACTAAAAATCACAATAATTTTCTGATAAAACACGAGGATTTAATGAAAACTAAGTAATATGATTTATATGGAGACCTGGAAAAAGTCACTGAGTTGTAGGAATTTAACAAGGAAAATATTACCAAGTACCATAAAAATTAAAAAGAAATCCTTGTTAACAAAATTATTAATATTTCGGGAAACAGAGCTCCACAGTTACCAACATGACTTAGAAAGACTATGTAATCACTAGTAGCTTAGCATAGGAAAAGTTAGGAAACTACCACATCAATAACAACAGTCACATTTAAAGGAAATGTTGTTTGTTAAAGAACTTTTTCCAGCTCCATGGTTATCTTTTCCTTGCATAACCCCTTTGGGAAGAGACTGTCATCTTAGATATTTAGATAGTAACTAGCACTTGGGTATAAAATGTACTTCATGACATTTTATGAGGCATGTCTCAGATTTCCACAGGAATTTAATACCAAAGCACATTAAATTAAGCTGTGATAAAAAGCAATGTGCATGTTGTGTCTACAACTGGCAATTAAACTTGAGGTCAAGCTCACCTGGCAGATTTTTGCAGGTAGGGGATGAAAAAGAAGAACAGCCTTTAAAAGCTCGGCTGCAGTATGGACTTTCTGCCATAAAGATGGTGCACCTGCCCATTTTAATATGACAGGTCTTGCTTTTTTTGTTTAAAATTTGAGGACCACTAGAGTCTAATCCACTAGAAATCAAAAGCAGGCTCTTGTGGCTAAATCTATATACCAAGCTGAGTTTAAAACTCCAGAACAGATTTTGACTGAAGAAAGAATAAGTTTCTCTGCCCAGGCCATAGACTATAGGAAGTTGTCATTTCTTTGCTCAACAGAGTTTAATGTTCTTACCCCAAATTATCACACCTTCAGCTTACGTAATAGTCTTTAACTGCTGCAGGAGCAATTCTGGGAAACATCAACACTAATGGTGAGGCTTCCATATGTACACACCATCTGAAAACACTCCTTTTTTCCCAGCAGGCCTACATATAGACAAGTGGCATTTTAGCTGTCTTTTCTAACAACCTCTTTGTGTCAAACTTTTCAGAGGTGTCACATTTTCTGTTTATTGGCCTAAAAAAAGGAAAAGAAAAGTAGTTTTGTGGAGCTCAGTGAAGAAGAAATTAATGCATTGTACATTCCTGGATTTAGCTATTTTAGCTAGCTTAGGGAGGGAGTGAAACAGTATAATCTAAGTTCTGTAGTGAATGAATGCTGGACACTCATTCACAAATACACAACCAAAACACATTTTTGGCTATTTTCACAAAGTCCTTGAGACACTCCAAGCATGATTATTTCAGACATTATCTCAAATATATTTAGACAATAAT
>VYZV01035820.1:0-12207 GCA_013401275.1 Pandion haliaetus | reverse complement strand
AGCATACAACTGTATTGTTACCTCAGTGTTTATTTTCTTGGCTTTCTATTTCAGCAAACTACAAAAATAATTTATAATAAGTATCTTTCACTTTAAGCTATTTCAAACTTTACCCATTCTGTTTCCTTTTCTGCCTCATTAATTTTTGGCATATGTTTTAAAACCATTGTCAAAAGTATATTGGACCCTAGGGTGCTATTACCTGTTTTCTTCTTTATTTCCCTAATGGTGGCGGGCTCTCATAAAAATTTCAGTATGAGTATCGGACTGAACAATGATATTTAGAACCAATAGATAAATAATAGACAAATTGTCCATTAATAGCACACAAATTGCAATATTCCTTTTCTGTTTTTTTTTATGTTGAATGCAGAACTTGCTATTTCAAATTGAGTATTCATAACTTGGATTGTTTGGGTATCTTGGTTATTTCATTGGCTAAGTTTGTCTATAGGGAAGACATGTTTTTATAAATATTAGTAACTGTTGTATGCTCTCTACTCAGGCGTCATTGGAATTACATAGGGTTGTTATTAGAATCAATGAAAAAGTGTGATGATAAAGAGATAATCCTGCCTTAAACAGTGATGACTTCTGCATACATATGCAGATTTTCAGCTTCTTTGTAATGCTGCTTTTGATTTTTCCACATTTGAAACATACAATTTAACTTTGTCATGCTTTAAAATCATTTAACATTAGCTAAAATATGGTTAAAAATATCTTGGGAACAGCACTTCCTCTGTTCGTACACACTCTCAGTTAAGTTAGGTCTTTCTATTTTGCTTTTAATATTGGAAGAAAAATCATAGGTCGAATATACTTGAATGCCAGAAAGAAGAAGGATTGTGTTCTGCTACTTAAGTGTCTAGAACTGCAGGGAGGCAATCTGGGAGGCTTGTACAACCTAGACTAGCTTGCCATAATGATGCAAAGGCTATTACAAAACTGTCTGATTCCTGTTTGGTACTGTGCGCCTACCCTTTCTGCCTTTCCCACTGCAGCCTACTTTCTCCTTCTGTGTCCAAGAAATTCAAGGTATTATAGAGCAGATTGACTGCAGCTGGCTATGCCACAGGAGGAATTCTAGCATGCTTATTCAAAACAGCTTTATGTTTTTACAGTACCAGCTAGCGCACGTTCAGAATATAGAGAGAATCTCTATTTACACTGTAGTCTTCTAAGGTGATTGTCTAGTAGGACTGATGTTTGCATTGTGCTGAAATCCTGTGGGTTCTGACTAATCATCAAGATGCTGGACTTCTGGATTTCTGCTGGACTTTACTGACAGATTAAAACCTTTTGTTGTTTAATTAATTTTGAACAAGTATTTGTTTAGCTATATAATTGCATGTTTGGGGTTTTTTTTCCCCTTTAATTCTACAAGAGTCCAGCATTCTGTGCTCAAAGCAGTTCTGAAAGTCTCTGCCCAGTGTTTTTTTGAGAGGAAAAGAATGTAGACTAGATGAATTTACCAGAATAAATTTCTAGAAAGGAGATATGCTTTGCTCTGGGAATAGCCGAGGAGGGGAACACTTGAAGGAGTTGCTTCTCACAAGTAGAAGAACTTTGTGTAAGGGATTTGGGAGAGTTTTACTGAAAAGTCTTTGTTGTGCAGGGAAGAAATTCTCTCGGAATGAAACATCATCTGTGTATAGGTGCATGCATGTCTACACATAGCTTTTATAATGAACTGTTAACTGGTTCCAATGCATTCCAGCATGAGGGGCCTACTTTTGCCTCTTGCAGGTGAAGGGTGTGTACTTAGTTGTTTCAAAGCCCAGATGGACTGTAGTGACCACCAGCATTGGGAGGTCTCTTTCTCCATTTCTCTTGCTAGAGATTGATCTCAAATAGGTTCTAGTCTTACAGCAAACCTTATGTCCCTCAGATGCAACAGAGTTGATAAAGCAGGGGTTTCCGTGGTATGTGTAGTAACCTGGTATATAATGGTAGTTTGTTATTGTTACATTATATTCATTATCCCTTTTAGCAGGAAGTTTGGGAAAGCCTTCCATCAAGCTCAGATTTTAGAATCTTGCAGTGTTATTTCTTGCCTATATGTAGCTCAAAATATAGTAACCTTTTCTTGAAAACAAATGGCTATGTCACTTCTGGTAAATAAGGAAGACTAATGGTTACATTCTATTTGCAGCTATTTCTGGGTTTGGTCGTGGTTTGCTAGAGTTTCAAGAACTTTTCCTAATGTGTTATGAAACAAGGGCATGACGTCTGTTTTTTTCAGCATACAAGAGTGCTCTGATCTTCTGAAAGAAATGGATCACTCTGGACCTCGTCTTGCACTCACTGGAATAGTGCTTCTGCTATCTTTAAATGGTGTGACCCATGACCCTAGTTATAAAGTCTCCCTCTTTCTTTTAAGAACTTCTTTTTATTTCAGTCACTTACAGCTCTTCATTTCTTGTATTTCTGTGGAGGGGCACAGCTGATTGATTTGGTGTAATACATGACCTCCTGCCCTCTGGGAAGTCAGTGAATTCTTCGTTGTTGAAGCTTTTCTAAGAGACATTTCCAAGGCTCATTTTAAATCTAAATTTGATTCTGTTAGCAGTCGTCTCTGTGTGACAGTTTCATTTACTTCACATACTAATCTGTCAGATAACATGGCATCTCTTGCTGCCCCCAAATTCACAGCATTCATTTATTAGCTTTATATTGCAACAAATGCAAAAATAGATTCACCTTAATGCTGAACCTTGCCATTACATTTCAGCCTCTGTACAACTACTGATGGTTTGGGGTGATAGTGCTCTTTTAAGAGGTCTATAATCTCTGGAAGTAATTATCATTTAGTGATTCAGGAACAATTTGATTAAATGTTCTCAAACATTTAAAACAATCTTCTGTTTTTCTGCCGTGCATAATGTGATTTGCATGAAAACAACACCTGCATGTCTTTGTGAGCAGTTTTTCAGGGTTTACACATCATTCTTCCTATGCTGCATTGAAAACAACTTTCAGTGATGCAGTCATGAGAATAGCAGATTTTATGCCTGCTGTTGTTCAAGCACCTTATTAAAGCACTAATTATAATTCTCATCAATAGATACGAAAGTATTTTATAAAGGAATCAAATACCAAAATTGATCAGACATTTCTTATTGACCTATTTTCTATTGATGGTTGGGGGTGTGCTGATGTGTGTGTGGGTTTTTTTGTTCTTTTTTGTGGGAATGAACAATATACTTTTTTTTTTTCTTCTTTTTTCTCCCAAGTCATACAAAGAGGTACTGTTTATATAACACAGAATTGCTTTAAGTGAGCTGTGTGGATTGGTTCCCTGGTTGTTGCACATCACTGATGTTTTGCAAGTTGAAAAAGGTGGTATTTTGTGGAAGATGTGCTACATCTCAGGAGATCAGCCCTTCTATTAGGTTGGATGGGAATGTAAGGTGTTTAAACTCTGCTTCAAAGAGCAGTTCAATGGATCGTGTAAATATTTTCCCTTTTCAAAGCCAGGAGATGAAATGACAGGAGAGGCAAATTACCTACTGTTATGCATTAAGTCATTAGTTGACCTACGACAAAAGTGAAACCTCTTTAATCCCAGCTGAGTGTCCTACGGACTATTCCACTGTCTCATTTTGTAGCATCAGGCAGAAGAGTCATACTGTAGATTTCCATTTGGAAAACAAGTTGGCTAAATAAACAATCATAAATTTTAGAAAAACATGTCCTTCATTTCTCTCAGAACTTGACTACTGGGATGTACAAGTCATTGGAAAACAGTGATAAAGAAGTGATTAATATTGATAACTGTTTGGCTGCTGATACCCAAGCCGTTCACATGCCTCTTAGCAGTGCAGATGCTGGAAACTATTTTGAAATTAACATTGCTGTAATTAAATTACTTTATATTTATTGCTTATTCCTTGCCAACATCGTGCATAGTTCCAAAGAAAACATAGTTTAATGATGCAAGTGTAGAATTTTTGCTTTTACAAACTAGTAAAATAATGTAGTTACAGTGACGAAACGCAACTGCTGCTGTCATTATTTTCATTCTGCCAGACCTACTGAATATTTGGCACTGTTGTTCTTGCCTTGTAGCTGTTTGTTTAGGATTGGAAAGAGTTTTGGAATTCCTCGTGGCATGTGAGAGGACGATAAAAGTAATTTTGAGAAAAATACTCACGGTTGTGTCTTTACCAGTGGCATGTCATCTTCTGTCGTCACTGAGATGTTAAGATTTTAGTTTTTTGGCTTATTTTGTGTGTGTATGTGTGCATGCCTGGCTTAATGGTGGTAGCTGGTCCAGAGGTTATTTGTCTGCAAACTGTGTGCACATTGTGTGAAAGCATTTCTGGTACCCATTTTAGGCGCACGTATGTTGATGATAAACATGTTACGTGTGAGACAATACAGAGTCAGGCCCCTGTCATGATCTCTAATATCTCCATTTAGTACTAGCTCTTAATTCACAGAGCTAAAGAGTAAAGGTGTAGGGGAGAATGCAGACACTTAGCTAATATACTATATAGCTGACTGCCAGTTTATACATTCTCCTTGTTATGTACTCTTCTCTTTTTCTCACCTACTGCGTTAGCACTGTATGAAAGGTAAGACATCAGCTAATGCTATAACTGTAATGCTGTGCAGTAAGAGATACTTGCTGAATATTGTATTTTTGCATGGACTGTGTTCCTCTTGAAATGTATAAATTGTAAAACAACAAAGGAAAGAACTAAGGCAGGGAGCGGGACATTAGTCATTGACACCATGTTATGGAGGCACGCACAGTCAAATCCAGTGGGTGTTAAAACTCAGATTTATTCTTCAGTAAAAAGTTAGTTAGAACTCCAATAACATTTGCAAACCACAGGCTCAATGATGTAAAAGGGAATTAGTACTACACAGCTGACTTAAGGATTTTTAAGGTTTAGAAATGATGACTCAAAATGTGTGTATCACTCACCCAAAAGATGAAGTCTCTCTCTCAACTTGCAGGAGTTACCTGGGGCAGCATCCTGACCCAAGGGGAGAGTCCCTGACTGCAAACCCGCTGCTCCGAGGAGGACTGATTTCTCTCTCCCCAAAATGTCCTCTGGCGGGACTCCGTTTATACCCTTGTCGAATCTGACCTGTGGTCATTTTAATCCCTATTGGCCAAAAGGTCACTTCAGTGTACCTGGCGCATCTCGACTGGTGAGTTCGATTTTTCAACCTGTGGCCTCTAGAGTTTGGGTTTTTCTTCCTCTCCTCCCTGCCTGGAGAAGTTTCATTTCCTGTCGAGGGGCGGGGTGTACTGCCACACACCAGTAGAGCAGAATCTGATAGCAGGAGGTTTAATGAAAAACAAAGTCACACAGTAGCTTTCAAAATGTGAGAAAACACTTTATGACCTGTGATACTGGACAGATGCGACTTAATAGACAGCACAGACCTGCAGCTTTTGTGTACTGGTAGTCATCAAGATTTCTCACAGAAACGAAAATTTCCTCAGATCTGGCAGCTACAAAATACTATGTAATAGTGATGTGCAAGACCTTGTGACCCAATGAAAATTATGACCCTCTTAAAAAATAGTAGCTCTCAGCGGTAGGTGGACAAGGAGTGCTGCTAGAATCTCTCCAAAAATATTTCTAAGCGCTAGCTTACAGAATATAAAGGCAACGTGTTTTAAAAGGTTTTTGAGCAAATGTTTGGCTAGTGTACATGAGAAGGCTACATCTGAGACTTGATCCATATTGCATATATTTTTCAGGCAAGGTAAAATTAGACCCCATTGGATAGTCTGATACTAACAAAACTCATTTTAAGAACAGAATAATATTTTAAAAAATGTAGAGTAGTATGCTAAAAGTATGGAATTTTAAAATAATAAACCCCTTTCACATACGTTGTATTTTATATAGGCATATTACTTTCTTCTTTATATGCAGCCTACTTTCTTATGACTTGCAAGTAGCAGTCTTGATTTAGAATTTAGACCTGAGAACATGACCCACTTGATGCCATTTACATTTTTAATTTCAGAATAAATTTCACTTCTGTAATAGCAATAGCTGTCTCCTTTATATGAAAAGCAGTGTCAATAGTGGAGGCTCAGATATTTGGGTCGTCTCATGTAGGCTGATTTGGAGAGATTATTTGCTTGAAAATTACCCTTTTTTTTTTTTTTTTTGTCTGGTCTGTTTTTCAGCTGGATCATTCTCTCAATGGATATTTACAGTGGCATGATAAAAGGGCTTGTATGGAGTATGAGAGGATAGAAAGACAAGAACTGTGTTGCTTTGGCTGCCAGTGCCTAACTGTGCTTATAGAGGAGATAATGTGAAATCAGTTGTCTGCAGTGCTTTTAGGACACAACTGAGTGCTGGAAGCTGTATTTTCCTACAGTGACAAACTGTTTAGAGGTTTTTACTTTCCATGGAGCTTTGCTTCTCCACCTCTTTATTTTTACTAAATCTAAAATCTAAATTGTACTATTACTAGCATGATTATTATGGCATTTAAGAGCTTGGATATGTGAACATTCCCCTTGTGCTTACAGCCGTTATTGGAAAATGGAAATACTAAATGCTAATATAATCTGAAAATTTTGCTCTGTTGGCAAAAAGTCTCATGCTATACCATTTTCATACATTATACATTTAACATGATAAAAACCTAATTTAATATCTTAAAAATGCTGTAAATTAAAGTTATTATTCTTGTATTGCTTTAGGCTATATGCATGGATATAGTGGTGTAAGTGGAGAATGTATGGTCTGTTGTGCTGTGTATGAGGAAGTCATTAAAGCCATGGATAGGAAAAACACATAATTCTAGTTTCCCACTGTTTTTACATTTCTGTGAGCGAAGTGCCTTATTTCCCAACCTACATTAGGAATACATGTGAATAATAGGTAAATTAAGCCTGCTTTGTATGGTAGCTGAATCCGGAGCACTTGTGACATGTTAGTGATGCTAGTTGTGGCATACAACTACTGGCTGATCCTGATAATATGCCTGTAAGTGTTCTGTGATGCCTGTAAGTATCCTGTTAGAAAGGAAAGCTTAGAAGCTTGCAGCTTCTCCCCCTGTACTCGGCACTGATGAGGCCGCACCTTGAGTCCTGTGTTCAGTTTTGGGCCCCTCACTACAGGGAAGACATGGAGGTGCTGGAGCGTGTCCAGAGAAGGGCAACGAAGCTGGTGAGGCGCCTGGAGCACAAGTCTGATGAGGAGTGGCTGAGGGAACTGGGGTTGTTTAGCCTGGAGAAAAGGAGGCTGAGGGGAGACCTTACTGCTCTCTACAACTCCCTGAAAGGAGGTTGTAGAGAGGTGGGTGCTGGTCTCTTCTATCAAGTAACTAGTGATAGGACGAGAGGAAATGGCCTCAAGTTGCACCAGGGGAGGTTTAGATTGGATATTAGAAAAAATGTCTTTACTGAAAGGGTTGTTAGGCATTTGAACAGGCTACCCAGGGAGGTTTGGTGGAGTCGCCATCCCTGGAGGTATTCAAAAAGCATGTAGACAAGGCACTGCAGGACATGGTTTAGTTGGCATGGTTGATGGTTGGACTCGATGATCTTAAAGGTCTTTTCCAACCTAAATGATAGTTACCAAGTGCCTCAGCTGCTGAAGTATAAATACAGTTCAGCTTGCCAGCTCTCACTTCTAGACCATGCCTCTAACAAGAACAATAGACTTGTACTCATTGTTGAACTCTAGTAGAACAGGGAAGTGATTGAAGAAATGAAGTATGGCACAGTGTCTGTCTTGCAACATACATTAAATATGAAATGGAAATAAGATGGATTTCGTACTGTTTACCTTAGAAAGCCAAGTGTGTGTCTATGGAAATTAATTTGAATATTAAAACTATATATAAATATTGACCTTACTCTTAGCATCTAGTCCAAGCCCAGCTGCTCTGTCCCAGGCCTCCTAGCACTTTGGGTTGCATACATTCTCCTATCTGGTTAGGTTTCCATGAGTGTCTTTGAAGGCTTCAATAGCAAATTCCATGGACAGTACGAATGAATTTTTAGTATCTTTCCAAATGTCCACTAGCCAGTGTACAATATTCTTGCCTGACAAAAACCTGTTTATTTTCCTGCTTTTGCAGTGGATTCTGGTGTTGTTTCCTATGAAGACTATGGAGTACCATTATTTTGCTAGCCACTTGTTTTACTTTGCTTTATAATTCTACTGAGCGATGAAGGAAAGCGAAGGAAGTCCCAAGTACTTTTATTTTTCCTTTTTAAGTAACAAAAAAGCTTGTATTAATTTACATGGATTTCACATTACAGTAGTAGTACTTACATTTCACTAGTTTATATCCTCATGGGAGGATTGATAATGCTAGTGAAAACCGCTTGATTTTTCTAATTCACAAATCAAGTGACAGGAGGGTGGTGCTAATTGAACATAAAGAATACTGATGTGTTCAACATTACTTTTACACCACAGATTCCAGTGGTTCTGTTTTTTGTAATAATAATCACTTCTAAAATCTTGCCCTATGGTGTGAAAGCACACTGTTTAAAGGAAGAAAAGCAGTTTACATAGGGCATGATTCTCTGTATATAGCAGAAGATAATGCTCTTAAACTGCACTGTCAAAACCTCTTTTTTTTTTTTTTTTTTTTTTTTTTCTTTTTTCACAGACAAGCAATAGAATAAATGGCCAGTGCAGTTTCTGTAATTTTTGGCATTAGTGCTAGATTGGTATCTGCTGCTGTCAGGTAAGCACAAGGGCAGGAGGTAAGGTGAGCCACATGGGTATCCTGAGGAAGCTCTAGGTGCTTCTAACAAGCTCAGTCAGCTGCCCTTGACCCAACAGTGCCAGCAGCCTTTGTTGCAGCCGCCCCCTGATTATGGAGGGTCAAGCACCCTTTCAGCTTGTGCTAGGGAGAGGCCTGTATAAAAGCCAGGCGTAGAGCACAGCTCCTAGAGTGCAACCAACAATTACGGCAGTTTGTGCAGCAGTTCATGTAGAAGGATGCAGAGAAGGGACCCTCATCTGAGGTCAGACCAGCTTAAACGTTCTCGGTTTTGGTGGTGATGCACCACAGGGTACATTGCCCAGCCGGTGTTGGAGCAGCTATCACTGTCAGGGCAGGGGCTTTGACCCAGACACAGCTTCAGATGATTGATGCAGCCCACCATGTCCTAGGCTGCAGGGACTGCCTGAGGCCTCTCCCTGAGGCCAGGAGAGATGGTCCTCTGCCCCGCATGTGGTATGCTGGTTTTGGAGAGCTGTATTGCCAGGTTGAGGAGTTAAGTGAGGAAGTCAGTAGGCTGTGTAGCATCAGAGATGCTGAGAGAGACAGCATCTTTCTTGGAGATGGAGCAACTTCAAGAGCCCCAGAGCCCAACTGCAGTGAAGTCTGCAGAGTTTGTCCTTAGAACAGTAAGTGTAAGTTCTGGGAAGGGTTTAGGGTAGAAGCTGGTGACTCCAGCTCCACATGAAGGTTTGCAGCTATGGGACAGGTTTGCTACCCTCAAAGCTGAGGAGGAGTTGGGTATGCTTTCAAGCAAACCCTGAGCCATGCAAGACCATCAGGAGGAAGCAGTGAGTGATAGTAATGGGCGACTCTGCTGTGGGGAATGGACACACCTATCTGCCTATGTGACTGCAAATCTAGAGAGGGGGTCCTGGTGGACAGCAAATTGGACATGAGCCAGCAGTGTTCCCTTGCAGCAAAGGAGCCTAACAGGATCCTGAGGTGCCTCAGGAGAATTGTTTCCAGCAGGTTGAAGGTGGTGATCCTTCTGCTCTATTCAGCAGTGGTAAGGCCACACCTAGAGAACCATGCCCAGTTTTGGACTTCCTAGTATGAGACAGATAGAGTTACTGGAGAGAGAGTAGCAAAGGGCCACTATGATGATTAAGGGACTGGAGCATCTCTTCTATGAGGAGAGGCTGAAAGTGCTGGGATTCTTTAGCCTGGAGAAGAGAAGGCTTGGGGGCGATCTCATCAATGTATACAGATACCTGAAGGGGGAGCACAAAAAAGACGGGTGTAAAGAATTTGTCTTCATGCACATGTGAAGATGGATGAAGCATAATAAGATTGGACAAACTTGTTTGTAAGGATACATAGATGTATGGAACTTGAATTTAATTATATGTTGTTACTTACCTGCCTCAACAGCAATAGGCAGGGAAGATAAAAAGCCAGCTTCAGCTTTAGACCTCCTCTGTATTTCTTTATACCTGGTGATCCTGCACTGGTAAAATAAAATATTGTCCCTTGCAAGCCTTCCCTTAAAACTTATTCCTCAAACACAAAACAGGGCTTTGCAGTTATTTATATGCAGTCTCCTGCCTCAAGCTATGCAGAATTTCTGTGAACATTTTTAGCTGGGTATCTGTTCATATAATCTTTAGCAAACAAGTTTTAAAGTATAAGAGAAAAACATTTATGGGCAGGTGTTGTAAAGTAAAGAATTCATCAGAGTTTTGCAACCTGAAAATTAGTTCTCAGGACAAGTAGAGATGGTGACTAACTTTTAGTTAATACACAGTTCTCTAGTAACAGTACCTTTTCTCTCCCAGTAATCTGTCCTGGTAAAATAATAGAATCCCTCAGGCACGATACTGTCTTAACTGCTTTATAATGATTGTATGCAGGTATGCCTTACTCAAACACTACTATGGGTGGGGTGGGGTGTTGTGGGTTATTTTGGTTTTGTGTGTTGTTTGTTGGTTGATTGTTGTTGAGACTTTGTAATTCAGTGGAGATGTATATATGATAGAATTGAAAAGAGTTACTGACTACTGCTGACTGAATTAAGAGAAATAAAGCAACAGAATAATGACTGGCAGTGTTGAGAAAAATAACTCTTTTATAGGTTGATGCAACTTGGAGTGGGCCACCTGTACAACCTGCAGCTGGCCTGTTATCTGTGCTTTTTGAAAACCTCTAAATTCTTTAAATTAGTCAAATTGAATTAATGTTAGTAATAAAGACAGCATGTTTGAATGCTTTAAGTTCTCAATTATGGATTCAAAACTTACTGTGTTTTGACAGTTTTAACTCTATTCCTGTTGTTTTGTTTTTTGTTTTTTAAGTTGACTCTGCACTTCTTCAGAGCACCACCATGGATCATAAAAAATAACTGGTTTCGCAAAAGGAGCATAGGGTTTTGAAAATTTCCAAGGTGTGACAATGCTGTAGCATTCCGAGTTCTGAAAATGCATCTTGGAATTTCTTCTTTGATGTCAGGGTGAGAGAATGGCTCTAGTGAATGTCTGGCTCCTTTTATTTTCTTCCATCTGCTACTAATAAAAGAAGACTTCCTTTGAAGTTTTGGGTGTATGAGATAATTGGTAATCACATATTAGCTCATCCTAATCTTATGAGGATGCCAAACTCTCTTAAAGCATTGCCTTGCCTGTTGTCATTCAGGCACCAGAATTACTTGATGATTATTCACAAGTATGAGGAAGTGCATTTAAAGGGAATTTTTAATGTTTTTTCGATTAAAAATTGAACCAAAGCCCTGATGCTCTGAATTGTATGAAGGGCAAACAGCTTGAAGAATGAGTGTCAGACAGTTTGGCGAAGAAATACTTTATTTATCTATTTAATTTTCAGTTGCAAACTTTGCACATGAGTATTAGAGATGGATGAGCAACTGGGAGCAGATGTGTTGGTTAATGGCTGTCAGAGATTTTGGCAAACCTTTTTTTAATTTTTCTAACCTGTTCCATAGATACTGTGAATGTCGATAATAGGAACTGAGGTGAAAATCCTATACACCAATGTAAAGAGCATCATATAAAAAACATGTTTCAGGATTTTACATCTCGTTTAAAGTTGTCAACAGTGTAACAGTTTTACCCCTTCCTAAAATAATTGTTTAATCCTGAGAAGTGTTAGACTGATAGCAAAATGAGTTCATGCCGTCTTTGCTTGAGTAAAAGCAGCCTGGCATATAAATAGACTTCTCATCTGCTGTGTGGTTTTAGTCACAGGGTTGTGTTCTCATTCTTCTGGAGGCTACAGAAATCGCTGCATGGGTGCGTGGCACTAGCTGTTGAAAAGTCATAGCAAATTAGTAGAAGTCTAGAGAAATCTTCACAAATGCAACATTAGTATATTTAATTTTTTCCTCAGCACGCTGCTCAACAAGCTACTTGTTGGTCACAGAAAGCATCTAGAAATACCTGCTGGTGCTTCCAAACATTCCATACTCAACCAGAAGTACCAGGATTGGAACTGCTGTCTTAAGTGAAAGCTTCTGAGACTGGG
>VYZV01035819.1:1894-36597 GCA_013401275.1 Pandion haliaetus | reverse complement strand
AAAAAAAAAAAAAAATTGGGGGTCAAAATTACTATTGGTCCTTACAAAAAGGTTTAATTCTGTGAAAATAATTTTTCCTCCAATGGAAAGATCATTGCAAAGGAAATCTCACTGTTTCTGTTGCTTGGTGTCTAATTTGCAGTAGAACTAACCCCTATCCAGATGTTGGTTAGTGCTTGAGTCAAGCTGTGTCCTGTTTTTCCTTGTTTTATCCTATCCATTAAAAAATACAAGGCTGCTGGAGATGACTTTTGTGTATTTCTTCAGCTTTTCTTTACAGCCACAAGAAAGATTATAGTTAGAGGGCTAGAGTCTGCTTTCTCTGAGAAGGTAGCATGTTACTTTTTGACTCAAGTGAGAGCTCGGTCTGGCCCTCTTAACCAGTGCTGTTCCTGTTGTATTTGGTATGCATCAAAGAAAATGATGTAAAAGACTTGCATCCTTTGTTATACACAAAAAAATTTCTATTGATCACAATAGAAAACACTTCTGATGTGAAGAGTGTGAAGATGGGACCACTGTGAGATGCCCTCTGTTTCAGATCTGAGATACTTGTTTCTGAACTGTTCTGTTAATTTAAGAAGTAATTCCCTATTTATCATGGTGTATCTCTAATAAATATTAAACTGTCTTTCAGGGATTACCAGGAAGTGAAGGACCCAGGGGCAGGCGTGGTTTAGATGGCTGCAATGGTTCAAGAGGAGATCCAGGATTTCCAGGCGAAAATGGTTATATTGGACCAAGGGGTCCTTACGTATGTGAAAGGCATTCCTACTGTCTCTGAATACTGTATATGTACATTTCCTGCCCAAGCTAGCAGCTCTTAAAATGAAAGGAGTTTTAGACTATGGCACTAGCTTTACACTGCACAATGAATTTCCAGGCATTCTTACTAAGGTTAATGGGAGCGAAGGACACTTGGTGCCTTAACAGATTAAGTTTAAGCTTGAATGGGAAATAAATTCCTATATCCTTGAAGTACATATGTCTACCCTGACAGTTAAATTCTGCTGTTTCCCCAGCATGTAACACCACACCAAAGCTAATACCATTTCATCAAAGTACAACTGAGAAGGAGTAGCTTGAAACCGTCATACTATTTATCAACACTTGAAATTTCTTAAAAGCCTTAATAATAGGGACATACCTGAGGTGAATTAGCAATAAGTGGAAGTTTCAACAAGTTAAAGTCCTTTAACACTTGAAGATTTTTAATGGTTGATCACGCAAGTGTATTAGTAGATCTCTTCCAAAATCATGCTCCTACAGCTTCATGTGCCACTTTTTACATATACCTATTCATGACTGCTCTGTGCACACCTAATCTTGACTGGGTGCTTATCTGTATACATAGAAAGCATTTCAGTTAAAATGTTTAAAATTAGCACTTCAATATCTTTTACTTTTGCTGTTAAAATGGAAAGCATTTTAAAATTGTTTAAATAGTTGTATTAGCAGTGCTCTTCTAATGAAGACAAAACACAGGTTCATGTCTGTAAGGGATATAAATTATAGTAGCTCCAAAGAAATTTTGCTGAACAGATCTACTCCCCAGTCTTTGACTTTTCATAGAAACAAGTTTTAGTTCTGAATGATTAATAGTTGATTAGTTGGTCTAAAAGTGTCCCTGAAATTTTCTAATTAAAACAATAAAAACCTGCAATTTACATGAAAAGTCAAATGTGTTTGGTAGGAGCTAAATAAGATGCCAATTCAGCCATAGGGAATCAAAAAACGGGCATTGTGTGCCAGAGTTGAAAGATGATGTAAAAAATAGAGCAATTAGAAAAAACCATACAATTTCAGTCTTGGACCTGTAATAAATGCTATGAAATACACAACTTGGTAAAAAATGTGATAATAACCGCATTTGTTACACCTCTCAAAGTAACCCATTAACCCTCCAAACCATAAGATGACTTCTGCTCAAAGTCTAATTTTACCTGTTATTTTCTTATTATGACTTTCAAAATAGAATTTTGCCTTTTATAATTGGCCAAATGACACAAAGGAAAAATGAGACATGGGACAAATTACAGCATAAATCCTCCCAGTTCCAGGAGCATGTTCTTTGGCAGGCCTAGAAAAGTATTTACAACCTACAAAGAATGGGAGACAAAATAGGCATCTAGCTTTGGATATGCACACTAAAATTCCAGTGCAAATTAATTTAGCTACACAGAAAAACCAGACATAGTAACCATATTTGCTTGTGTGCAAGAATGCTATTCCAACCTCTCTATGCACATTGCCTATTTCTAAATGAATTTGTTGCACCAAGTACCAACTTGACTACATATTACAGCTAACATTTTTATGTTATTCTTATTTATAACGTTGTTCTGTGTAATTTAACACTGTGTGCATATTCATCAGCTTTACTTCTGCTACCTTGTAGAATCTGTATGTTTACCTCACCAATAAATTGGAAAAGAAAGTAGTTTCTATTTGTAAGCCCTTACCTAAGTCATGTAGAAGGTAACAAACTGAATCTAATAAAGATGTTTTATCATGCAAGAAAGAACATGTAAAATAACCAAATATAACTTTTGATGTGTTTAATGTGTCCCCTAGCAGCTGCTGTTTGACCTGTAACCTGCATCCAGTCAACTGTAGCTATATCCAGCTGCAGACAGCTGTAAACAGCTTCTTTTTATTGTACCATTCCAGGGATAAGTACTTCCCCTGTTTCATTCTGACTTCAGGGTTTGAGCAGCCAGTGTATAATATCAGGAAAACAGTACAGTTTTAAAGAGGTTAAATTCCATGCAAAACAGTATCCCATTTTATTGAAATCAATAGTTAAGTGGTTAAACGATATCCAATACGTTTGGATTTCAAGTGAGAAAACTTCAGAAATAACTGTCTTAATATATCTGTTCTTTAGATACGTACATATCATGCACTCAACAGTCATTTGAGCATTACAATTAAAATTTGCAAAAGCAATCATCTGTTCCTGCTAAGTCAGGTTGAGGTTTCGAGGGTGCTAAGATTGGCAAAGTTTTATAAAGGACTCCACAGCAAGTACCATGGGAACTTAGTTTTTAAAAAAACAGGGCCTTTAGGCATCAGATTATTTTTTTTTATCATGAAACATATTTCCTAATAGATGGAAATGTTGAAGATTATGCATGTAACAGTCCATACTTTCAGCTTTTTAACTGTATGCAGAATCACACTAGATTCTTCTAAATCACAGCATGAACTTTTGGAGAAAGCAGAGCACTAGTACTTAAAGCCACTGATTCACTGAAAGAAAAGGTGGGCATATTGATATACTTGATACTAAGGTAAGATTTGTTAAGACTGTAGAATACTGAAGTACCCAAGAGCTAAGGAGCATCTAACAGAGCAAGAGTCCAGAAGCTGCGAGGAGTTCTTTTGCTCAACTGTACAGAAGGCAATTTTACTTTTAAGGGTCCTGTTAGATAAAAGAACTTCAAAATGCTCATGCAGTAATAGAGGTTCTAGTGAATTACCTAGTGATGTATGGGCACCAGAAAAGCACAGCCTGAGAAATTATCATTCAGTCTCCATAGAAATGTTGGATATCAGTGAGTGGATCATATTTTAAATGACTTTTTTTTCTTTAAAGGGAAATCCGGGGCAAAAAGGAGAAAAAGGAAATCCAGTGTATGTTTCACATTTTGGAAAAGGACCTCCAGTAAGTATCTGGTTGTGAAAAAAATCATATCTTGTAGGAAAACATGTATGGCAAATGTAATTGTTCTCATAACTGCTCACTGTTTAATAAAGCTTGGTGCAAAAAAAGATTACAAGCAAATATAAAACTGGAACAGATAGCTTGTGATCTTAATAGCCATAAAGTTATAAAATACCCACAACAAAGCTTGTAATGATGATTCATTTGCTAAATGATTGTCGTTACAGGGAGACAGAGGTGATCCTGGAACCCCCGGCATGCCTGTAAGTACAGTGAGTGGGTTCTCTGCATGCTTTTTGTCTTGAAGATCTTTCAAATTTTCCTTCTTAGTACAATAAAGAAATACTGGGGTTTCTCTGTGCCTGCCTTAAATGCAAAATTCCTGAATAAGTCTAACAAACATCGAGTCCCTGTAGTCTGCCCCCATGACCAGTTCATGCTGGCTGAAAAGAAGAAACAAACCATACCCATCTGCATTAGCTGTGCATCGAGCAGTTGTCACCCTGGTACTCAAAAGTTTGCAGAATATTTCCTCCGTGAAATTAAAGTTGCCTAGAGATGTGACACCTTCTTCAACAGTACCTGGTGCATCTCCCAAGAACATGTAGCATACTACCATATTTTGGCCATAAAAACATGTGAGAAGAAGAGTTTAATTTCCTTGCTGAATCACACTCTTAATCGCTTTGGGTTCCTCTTATGCCCTTCAAAACAGTATTCACTGATGAACTGTATGAAGTCCCCACACTTGCACAGTTACTGACGAAGTGTTCTTTCAGTCCATTAATAACATGTAACTGCATTGTCCAGTATCTGTACAGTATTATCCAGAAACTGGTGCTGAGCTGCTCTAGAGACAGGCTGCAGATGTGGTATAAGCTTCAGGCCGTGGGTGGAATGCAGTGGCCAGTATACTGAGTCCTAGTGATGCAGGCATTTCAGAGGGGCTACTTTTGTGGAGAAAAGGGTAAGCTCTTGGTATTTTCACGAACAGACCTTTTGCCATCTTTTCCAGGGACCTAGAGGGTCAAGAGGTACAGCGGGCCCATCTGGATACCCAGGCCAACCAGGCTTGCCTGTAAGATCACCACAGTTATACAGCCTTGCATTTTCAGGATATGCATAAATTCTGGTCTACCAATTTTAGAACTTGCCTTAATGTGAATAGAAATAATTTTTGAGGCAGATGATAAAAAGAGAGGGTTTTGCCTTACGTTAAGAGTTTGGAAGTTCAGGAATTGGAGCATATGTTGTTCTTTCCCATGCCTGTGTGAACACATTTCATCGTGGCAGTCTGTGGTCCTGGAGGAATGCTGCTAGTGCTCTCTCCTTCTTCCCTTTCCCCAAGGCCACCTTGTGGGAGACAGGAAAGTGCGAAGCCAGAGTTCAGCTCTCCTGAAAGCAGTGATCGGGTGCAGTAAATGGCACTTTGAGCATTGGCACATTCCAAGAGGAAATTCTGCCTCTAGGTGCCACTGGCAAGAGGAGGTAATTTTCACAGCAAAGCTGCCTCTAAATCAGACATATTAACTTGTCTTTATTATCTTTTAAAGGGTTTTCCAGGTTACCCTGGTTTCCCAGGTGAACAGGTAGGCAATGACTTTTCCTGACGTTAGTGAAATAATAATTTATACAAATATATGAACTGTCCCTTATGGTTTTTTGTTACCAAGTTTTTCAAAAGGAGTTACTTGATAAAATTCTAATGTCAGCTTTTTCTGATTATCTTCAAACGGCATACATTTTTTGTCAATTAGGGAAATCCAGGTATTGGAGTGGACGGACAAAAGGGGGAGCCGGTAAGAAAACAAATATTGTTAAACATATTATTGCTGTAGAATTAGAAGTATTGTATAGAGTCTTGTTGGGCTCCCTGGAACCCATTCATTTGTGGCTGTGTGCTCCCCAGTAATCATGATAGAATGGAAGAAGTAATAAAAGTTATTGAATCAATTAATTCTGTGCAGAAGTGATTCCCTCAGTGAGCTGCATACACGAGTCAAGTGTATTCTAGGGGTTTTGAAAAGCAACAATCAATGTTAGTCAGCATTTACGTAGCAATTACCTTTTGTACAGACACTGCCTAAATAATCACAACACTACCCTCCAGTAACAGTGGCTGTACCAGATCAGTCACTGAATCTCATCTCTTGCTACATCCAGCAACAGATGCCAAGGAAAGGGCGTAAGAAGAGGACAGACACGTAATAGTTTCTCTCTCAGTCTCCTTATTAGCATACTCAGTACTTAGAGAACCAATGTGGAATATTTGATTTGTCTTCCATAAATTTGTTCAGTCACTTAGAATTCGTGCAAGTTTCTAACATGCACAACTTTCCATACCAAATCAGTAATTTCATCTTCACATTCTCAAAGCCTTGTGCTCAAAGGCTTCAGTCTGGAACACAAGAGACTGTATGTACACACAAGAGACTTGACAATCCTGTAACTATCTCCACAGCAGACTCGGAGCAGGAGCCATAAGTACAGAGCTCTCTTTTATTTCCTTAGCCATAATGTTATTTTTAATAACTGAGGAGAATAGGAGGGGATTAAGATCTTCAACCTTGCTTATCTGGGAAGACTGTAAAGAGGCTTACAGATCTAAGTACAAACCTTTAGTTATCTACAGGTATTGGTACAAGTACATGTTCAACGAGTACAGAAATATGCAGTGCTGTAGTACAACAGAAAAACATGCTGAGTCTCACTGAAATGCTGCATGGAACAGAATGTCTCTCTGCTGTTCTTTGACTTCCATAGGGCGACGTTGGACTTCCTGGGCCACCAGGGTCACCACTGTTAGTTGGACCTCCTGGAGCCCAGCTGTTCAAAGGAGAAAAGGTGTTAACTTGTCTTCATGTTTAACTGTGCTCAACTTGGCAAGTACAATCCTGAGATGTAATTTTAGCAAATCGTATTTCAGGCATCTCAGGTAAAGTTGGTTACTCTGCTATTGAATCTCTTTTGTGGCTCTTCACTAACATTTTTATTTTTCAGATCTTTGGTAATTATTCTCTTTGAGATTTGTGCAACATAATGTTTTGAACTATCAACCCTAACCCTTCTAGGCTGCTCTTTTAATATGAAAATTAAGTGTGATTTTGTTGTCCATTTTTAATGCAAGTTCCTGTTATTTACTGTACTACTTCAATATCATACCTACTGTAGCTACAGTTTTGTACCTTAAAACATTAGAATGTTTGTTTAAAAAGGAGTTACAAAAATTGCATTATGGAGCCCTACATTGGAGTGTCTACACCCTCAAGTCTGAGTTGCTCGAATCCACAAATGAAAAGGTGAATTTGGCCTTGCCAACCGCTGTAGCCTCAACTCAGGGAACCGGGAGATTTCACATATTGGATCTTAGGCTTTGATTACGCAAATGGTTGCTATGTACAGGTGTACGAGGAAGAGGGAAAGGACCAAAACCAAAGCCCTGATTAGCAGGTCCCTGCAAGTGGAAGGATGTATCTATCTCACTCCACAGTCATTATGCTGGTTTGACAGTGTTAACAGAAATAAAAATCCTTACATAATTGTCTTTCTTGTTTTTCTTCTGCCTAGTACACCTAGAAGAACAGGCCCAGTGCTTCAGAAAATACTACTTAACAGTTGTAATTCAGAACAGGACTTAAAAGTTAAACAGCACACAGGCATGTCCTGCATATTAATATACACAACAACTTTCCTTGTATATGTAGGGCCAAAAAGGACTACCTGGGGTAACAGGATACAGAGGGCCACGTGGACCCAAAGTAAGTAATGTGATTCCCCGCCCCCATGGTGCTGGCAAAGTACTTCTGTGTTTATTAAGTTAATCTTTTAAAGCACAAGGTGATGGAAGAAATAATGGCATTTATGCTGTGAAATCACCACCTAAATCAATGTGAAAGCAAAAAATATTTAAAAACTCTTTGGAAAACCTTTCTGTTTTATACCTACCTGTTGAATGTTGCCTGGTAGCAAAAGGTCAGTGTTGTTTCCAGTTGGGCTGTTGACATGTAACAGACTGGGACTGTGAAGAAAATAGAAGCATGGATTATTTTTTTTCAAGAAGAGAAATAGACAAGATCTGTATGTGTTCTTAATGGGGCATGTTGTATGTTTCCTGAAGTATGTTAGGGTAAGACTTTTAATTTCACATTATGGATATCCTCAAGAGTAGAGAAGGCAGAGCCACCTGTTTGGAGAAAGAGTTGCTCTTCGCTATCTATTCTACATTTTCTTTTCTTTCTGTCAGCATGATTAATTTAAACGTTGGTGTAGAGTAAAGGGTTCCTGGATGCTGAGCAGAAACAGACACAAAAAAGATTCTGGAGTCTTTATTGCTGATAGATTTGGAGAAGGAAAATGCACAGGCAGGAAACTACCAGATCTCAGAAAAACAGAATATAATTGGGACAGAAGAGCGAGTCTAGTTTATGTTAAAAACTTACTTAGCTTTGTAGGCAGAAGAGATGAGAAGCCTGAACATCACATTTCTGAGTTCTAAGTCTAGCACTTTTTGAGAAATTCATTTTCCATCATAAAAGGACCACTGTTACTTAGCACTGGAAAAGGAGACAAAACCAATCTTTTTATATCAGATTGACTTTGAAAAAGATGGGCTTTATATGCTTGCTTCAGTACTAGCTGTACATATAACTAACAAGGGTACTGTTATCTACAAGCAGGAATTGAGAAATTGACTGATGCAGCCCAGAAGGTGCCCAGAGATTTAAAAAAAGATTTAAAAAATTAAACTGCTGAAAGCACATTAAACTTGGACAAGAGACCAGGTTCCTTGAATAACTGAAGCTACATAGGCACTGCTAGTGGTGCTGTGTGAAGTAAGCCCCAGTGACTGAGCCTTGCAAGTGAAATGAGATCCATTAACCTAATACATACATAACTTAATAGACATGCACAAAAAATAAAATTTATGACACACTTCACTGAGCATCTTGTTTAAACAAAGTATTTTGAATGCTCCAGGGTGTACTTGGGAGAGGAGAAAAGGGTGAAAAAGGCGTTCCTGGATTCCCTGGATTGCAGGTAAGGAAGTTGCAGAATAAATTACTTCACAAATTCACTATAATTAGGTTCATAATATATTTGGCAGTTTAAGTTTGCATTTCCAGGGAAGATTTTAAGGATTTTTAAAGCTAATTTGTCATACTTTATAGAATATTCAGGAGTCCTGCCCTGGGACTTACCTCAGCTTGGTCTCAGACTTAAACATAAGCTCATACAGAGTTTGTGTCCTTGGAGAGAAAGTAAATCTGTAGGGTTAGCCTCTAAATATTTAGTGCTGCACAAAGCTTCTCTGGAGTAGCACAGTACTAAACACAGTAACTTTAACATACTCCATACATGCTGATGTCAATTTTTTACAGCAGCTTGTGCTTGATTTGCATAACAGTGCTCACATGGAGCAACATGTCCACTGCTGGGCTTGGTGCAATACGATAAAAAAAACAAACCAACCCAGTCTGGTTCACTTTGGTCTGTAGTTCAAATTCATGCCCACCTCTCGTATATTTGCAAAAACTTTGCGAAGTTTTTGGGAAATGCCCAAAGTAATAATTAAGGAATACTAACTGCTCAGCAATTCTGAATAGGTGTAATTTTGAATAAGCTTTTAGTGTTTCAGCTCACATTCTCCTTGCTTTTATCAGGGTAATCCCGGTTCTTACGGACCTGCAGGTTTTCCTGGAATGAAGGTAAGATGACAAAGTACAAGCAGCTCCTTGAACACTGGGATCAGTGAGATTTGGTTTTCTGTGGATTTGTGGAGATTTGGAATTTCCACATACTTGATAGCTCACATTGCATTCCTTCCTTTCTCTCCTGCTACATGTTGCCATAGAAGTTGTATGACCTCTTTGTCTTTGATTTCTGCCACTCTGAAATTTGGCTGAAACTGGCTAATGGGATCTGAAGCTGCAAGCAGGAGGAAAAGCCAGTGGGACATGCATATGGCATGATAGAAAAGTTACACAGCACGTCAACTTTGTTTGCCCTGGAGACATTGTTTGTGTAATTTTGCGTTATATGCAAGTTTTGTTCAACTTTCTGGCTCAAGAAATTCCAGTTTTGCTGTTAAGTCCGCTAAATGTTAGTTACAAACTTACACATCTTACTGGAGTAAAGAACAACAGATACAGGCAAGATCTACATCTTGCTTTTTTTCTGATCTCCTGTCCCCAGCTCATTTTCAAATCTAGTTAAGGTAATGATCATGCTATTCATAAATCATATTAATGTACAGATATTTGCATCTAGAGTTACGTTCCAGGGGACTGTTTTATCTGCAAAATTACTTTTTACTTTGTTTTTTACTACTGCCTACCTAAACAGTTTGAATACTGCATGGATGAGTATATTAGTAGATCATAAAAAAAGAGGAGGAGCTGATAGGCAGCTGCTTTCTAGCAGTAAGTTTAACAGGGTCACTCAGCAGGCAGCAAAGCAATTTCAGCTGTATTAAGCAGACGGTCTCTTAAGAGTCTGCTGGTATGTACTCCAGCTAGTTCTGTGCCCGAGCTACACTGAATCCGCTGACCACTGTCTAAATAACCTGGTGATACACGTCGTGGTTTCTTTTAACAGAAGAGATTCTATGAAACATACCATCTCTTGTACAAACCCAGTGAATTCTCTGAAACAAACTGCGGATGCTGTTATAACGTGACAGTATTGTGTAACTGCTTTACTGGGGTTTGTTCAAATAATTATATTAATATCTTAACAGATTAATCAAGTTATATTTATGTGATCCTTTCCAGGGAGAAACAGGATTTGCTGGTTTTCCTGGACAACCTGGCTACCCAGGCATACAGGTAAAAAAAAAACAAAAAAAAAACACGCGCGCACACACACTTCCCTATGTAAATGCTAATGATTCCTCCCAAATGTACCTGCTTATCAGACCATTTCATTTTATACAGTCATAATTACTTTTAAGATTTAATGTTTTCATGATAGTCACGATTACTTAACACTGTGGTAATAAATAACAATGTAAGTAGACATTCCTGCTTAGTGCATAGCAGAGTGGGAATTCCATTTTGTGTACTGAAGGAATTGGTTAATCCCAATTGCAAGTAGTTACCTTTAACCATACCAGTATAACTATCGAATCTATGAATTGTAGTACTCTGCAAGTTATTCACGGTTGAGCTGCATTCCCCAGAGAGGTATGTTAGGTAAAGGAACCTGCTATTTAGGTAACAGTATGATCCTGTAAACAGTATGATCTATGAACTAGTATGATAATTGGCATCAAATGAGGTGGCAAAATTTGATTCAGATGGACTTGTTTGCATGACTGACCAAAATCTCTCTGCATGTGTTCAACCTGTTCACGTAAGTAGCTTTTCCAGTATGCTTACCAGAATGGAAATTGGACTCCTTCACACCAGCTTTGTTTAAGTATTTCCTACTTTTGCTCACTTAGACGACACTAGCCATTTTTTATTTTACAGTACATGCTGTTTTCCATTAGGGATTAGAAGTGTAGGTATAACATCTGGGGAGAAATGAAAGATGAGAATATTAATCTGAAAAGCATGGAAGAAATGCTTAATACAATTTCAGAAGACCCAGGTGCCAGTCTAGTGACATTTCAGGATATAAATTTATGGAATTCTCTTCTGCAGGCTGCAGAACTGATGATCATATTGTAATTCCGACTACTGGATCATGTTGTAATTCTCACTAACAACAAAAACTTCAATGAAAGGAACTATTATATTTTCTATGGGATCTACAATGCTAAAGCACGTTCAGAATGAAAGCCCAGTTCTGGATGCTGCTCTAGGAGGAGCAAAGCAGCAGTGAGTCTAGCCAGGTGGGAGGTCTAGGGAGTCACTGGGATAGGGCCCAAGTGGTCAGCAGTATATCAGCAAGAGAAGTGAAATGCTGCAACCACGAAGGTGGGTGACAGGATCATCAGTAGAGACAGCAAGGTTGAAAAAGCTCAAAGTTATTGCCACAGTACAGAGGACAAAAACAATATTGAAGAAATTGTGACACTAATGAACTTGGCTCTAAATATTCTGAAATACAAAAGTCAAAAAGTGTTTATTTCCCTCTGAAATAATCTTTTTGGAAAGCTGCACATAAACCAGTAACTTTTCTTGAAGCATGATTAGTTGCACCTGTGAAGTCAGAGGAATGACACTCAAGAGATTTGAGCAACAATCACCTCTTATAAATTGAAGGTTAACATTGGAACACACTCTTATGTAGTCTGTGATGACAAAAGGAAGTAAACTGTGGCTGGTCCAAACTTGCCATAAGTAGTATACTGCTAAAGACACAGTTGAAAGCAGACAAGTAAAACAGATTTTCAAGAAGTAGGTTTACAAATGAGAAATGACAAACACATGGAGTAAATAAGTAAAAGTACAATAAAAACATGTGGTTTAGTCACAGGCTTACTTGTTTCAAAGTTAGGACTGCCAGGAGAGTGCTAGATCATTTTCTTCAGCCAAGATTTCATTTATGTAGTCATACTTGGGTGAAAAAAAAAAATGGCCCATGGATGTTCATTTTTCTCCCATTTGCCCATTATCAGCTTCACAACAATGTGGGATCATTCAGATACTAACTAGACAGAAACATTGCATGTCTTATTTAAACGGAGAAATCATTACAGTCCATTAGTCCTCAAAAGTAGAATCAAACTTTTAAGTGTTTTGTGGGCGAAAAGTACTCAACCTGATGTGCATATTGTTTTAGTTGAGGGCATCGTTAACAAACTTGAGACAAGACATTGTATAGACAGAACAGTGCATTCTTCAATCTCCATTGATTAGCCCACAGCCTGAGAAGCCATCAATTAACACTACAAACAGTAAGCAAAAAATAATTAATTGTTGGTAGATTATACTTAGGGAAAAGTTTGAATGCCTGCAGTAATGATTCAGAAAGATGAAGTTACAATTGCTAATGTGTGGAGCAAAAGAAAATTAATCAAGTACAGACACAACTTAACCTGATTTTCTTTTTTAACTCATACAGATACACAAAATTTGGAATGATTGCACAGATGCTGTAGTTTTGCTTGGGAAACAATTGGATAAATCTCTTTATTCCTGAAAAGTGCAGATCTATCTAGAGTGCATCAACTGTTCATCTGGCCTCACCAGGTGTTGCTTATGATCTGCTAAAAATCACAAAAACTGGAGGAACAAGAATATGATTAAAAATCCTCCTGAGAATAGTCCGTCCTCATGTAGCTTTTCTGAAATAAACACATTCAAAGGGAATCTAAGATAGAATGGATTTCAAAGAATTGTTGGCATACCTTTTGATCCCTAAGTCTGGACATTGGCAACATTGTATGGATCTGTAACATGAGCCAGCAACATGCCCTTGCTGCAAAGGCAGCTAATGATACCCTGGGCTGCATTAGGAAAAGCATTGCCAGCAGGCTAAGGGAGGTGATCCTTGCCCTCTACTCAGCATTGGTCTCCATCCTTGTAGATATTCTAAAGCTGTCTGGACATGGTCCTGGCCAACCAGCTCTAGGTGGTCCTGCTTGAGCAGAGGGGTTGGACAAGATGACCTCCAGAGGTCCCTTCCAACCTCAGCCATTTTGTGATAAATATGAAAACAGACAGAATGCCTTCTTCAGACAAAATACAAGGGAGGGTATGAGTCCTGTTGAAATCACTCTGAGATCATTGGTCTCTGCTACTATTTAATGAATCTCATTAAAATAACAAATGGTCTTTACAGGCAGTGCAAAATGTTCTTGGCCATTGATGTTGCATAAAGCTATTGAAACTTACAGACCAAATACAGTGTTTAATGCTTAATAGGGATTTCAGTAAAACTGGTGATTATAAGTTCTCATTTTAAGAAGACTCCAGTTCCAGAATACAGTAGAGAGATGCTTCTGTTGGTTGTTTTTGGCTTTTTTTTTTTTTTTTTTTTTTTTAATAAAATGTTGGCAAGTCAAGTCTGCTGAAATTTTTATGGGAAGAGAAAACAACATCAGTCAACAAAATAATCCAAATATATATATGGCACTATGTAGGAGTGTGCCAACAGTGAAAACACAGCAAGTACAAAGCTGCCATCCAGAGAGGGTCATAAGACCTAACAGCCTAAAGACAGAGATTTTCAGAGACCACCACTGGAATTTGTCACTTAAGGAGATACCAAGAACTGAAATTTTTGACCTTGGCTCATTGACTCTTCAGTTTTCTTGTGTTTTGGTTGTGTCATTTTAAAATGAGGATGAAAGTCATGTAAAGACTTGGGCCATATCCATCTATTGTACAAATCTTTGATACTTTTATCATCATTAAATTAATTTTAAATTCCAAAATACTTTGTAAGTTTATCAGAAGAGGAAAAATGCTAGGTTTATTTTTTCTTTCCTGCCACATAGAAGACTCTTCTATGTCATTAGGGAAGACAAATTTACATTCTTTTTTAAAATAGCCAGAGATTGACACAAGGATGTTATTTCATTCTGTAAGATACAGTCAAAGGAAAAAGGCTAGCCACAAGGCCAAAGGTCAAGAGACCAGTCAGTGACAGCTCAAGAACTGTTTAAACATCATAGAGGTATCAATTTTTTAAAAAAAGCCCAGAAAGAAGCATGGACAACTTGTTTTTACTTGTGTAAGAATGGGTATCCAGTTTTGCAGTCCCAGTTCTCCTTGTCTGTGTCCTAAAAGGCCCTGAACTCCAGTCCTAGGAATGCAACCTCACTACGCAGTTCCCACATTCACATTCCTGTTTTCTCAGTTCCCATTTGCCGCAGAGAACAGGGTTGATTCCTAATCTACAAAGCAAAAACTCTAATACAATTTGCCACATAAAAGAGTTCCCTAAAGTCCACTTCACTTGCAATTCTAAATATCAAAATCCAAGCTAATTTAGAAATCCTCCAAGCAGAAGTGATTTTCCTTGCCATTAGGATGCACTTTTATGTTTCTCTGATGCAGATGTTTTAAACTTCTTGTAAGAGTTTTGAGTATCTCTTACCATCGATAATATCTGTCAGACTGCGAAACCTCTTTTCTTAATGCTTATCTGTCATCATAGAAGTAATTTCCAAATTCTGGTATAGAATTTTAAGGCAAATAATTACAGCTTGGTTGTTAAATCAAAACATCTCAATTAAATGGGTACTGATTTACTGTTACTGATTCGTCTTTACAATAAATGAATGAAATCAAATATAGCAGTCACAAGTTCTAAAGAGTCAAATAGATATGTGCTATAGGTGTATTACTGTTTAGTCACTAGTATCCTGAAATATAATGCTTATTTTAAATATTTCTCCTGGTTTTAAATGCCATAAATTGTCAAAATCAAGTTTCCAGGGTCATATGTGTCACATCCTTACATACCCCACCATTGTTGAAATTTTCAGTTACGTGCTAGCACAACACAGGTTTATCAGTAAAATTTATTGTTGGACTCTTACAGGGGGATCCAGGAGAAGAAGGACCCCCAGGTCCTCCTGGAGCTGTTGGAACTCCGCTGCTTCCTATAAAAGGTTATAGCTAGTTTTAACTAGTCTTTCTGCTGTATGAAGTGTGTAGGACCTATTTTGCTAAGGTGTTTGAAAGTGACCACTAGGGATTCAGGGGACAGGATCCTAAAACATTATCTTCCTAGTGGCCACATTCTGTGTGTGTTTCTGTCTCACTGATCTTACTGGAACTATGTTAAACGTACGAGTTTCAGATTAAATGTTTGCTTGAAAGATCTTTATGCATGCAGTCACAGCTAGATCTGCAGGACTATCCTTAGTTATCAGACCTAAGCATATTTAAGAAAAAGCTATGAAAAATAAGCCCATGCTGGTTAATGGATGGCAAATAAGAAAACCAGCCTTCCCATTGTAATTTAGAATTCCTATTTTCAGAATTGCCACTACATACGGGTTTTAGACTACAATTAAGCTTCTTATTGCATAGCAGGGGTGAAATCCTGGAAATAGTACTCCCAACAGAATACCTGTCAATCTTATTACCTTCCTACCTAAACCTCAGGCTGGGTCTTTATGTCCCAGCTTCCTTTATCCCCATCTTTATTATCTAATTGGTAAAAAGGTGTGTGGAGGTTCTTATTTCATAGCAGGAGGCAGTGGGGAACAGCTGAGCCTGCTGCCTGGAAGGCATTTGAATTGGCATCTCACACTTAGGGAACCTGTATACAGAGAAATTACCATAAATTATATTTCTAGTGCAGCAAACGCTGATCGTGAACACAGAAGTAAGTTAGAATACAACCCCAGTTCAGCAGAACCTACTCATTAGATAGGGGTCTCATCCAAAAATCAATCAAATTTATTTTCCATCAGCTTCTGTGTGTTTCCAGCCCATGCAACAAAACTTAACCGCATGCTTAATATCTCAAGTAACATTTAACGTTAATCATGTGCATGGTGTGTGAGTGGATACATTCTTCAGAGACAAAGGCCTTTAGCAGAATTGTTCAAGAACAGAACTACTACCAATATTTTGTTTTTCTAATTTAATGAAGCCCTTTATATCTGATTCATGTTTTCATCACTATGTAATTGCAATTTTTAAATTTATTCATTATAGCAATTTTGAAAATATACTTTTTAAAATTCGTATAATTTAAACTAGGATGATCCTGAAATGACCTCCCTGTGTGCACTGCCAAATGTGCATAACATGAGATGCACATTTATTTTAAATGTGATGTACTTATTTTGGGCAAACACTTCTCTCAGCATTCTGAAACGTGCAGCACAAAGATACTACTATGGAGTGACGATGAGTTAAAACAGTGCCCACAAAATGAGAAGGAATCCATAGAAAAGTAACCAAATCCTCCCACCTTAAAATTAAATTGTTACACATTTAAAAATGTTTCATAAAGACAAAAGAAGTTACTTTATTTTACTTTTGTGTAGTTCCCAAATTATAATTTTGGTTGCAGTTTAATTTAGATTTAAACTGTCTGTTGCACAAGGTGTTCAATTCACATGTTTTTATAATTCTGTGTAGGTCCACAAGGAGATCCTGGATTTCCAGGTCCTGCTGGTGATATGGGGTCAGTTGGACCAACTGGTTCTTCAGGCCTGCTAGGAAGACCAGGAGATGATGGAACAAGTAAGAAAAGTAGAGGATAAAATGTGAACTATATACCAGTGGGGGAAAGTAAGCAGCTAAAAGAAAACTCTTCTTTTTTCTTGCTTGATGCAAGTCGCCCACAGTAAGGATTTGAGCTCTACAGAGAGTTCAATAAAAATACTAGCTCAGCACTTAGTGGCCAAAAAAGAACCAAAATGATCCAAACAGAAGATTAGGAATTAATAGAAAAGGAACAGAAGACAAAGCAGAATGCTACCATGCACTGTAAATCCATGGTATGTCTGTATCATGAGTGCTGTGCTCAAAAATTCTATTCTCCATCTCAAAAAGATAAGAAGGAAGGTGATGAGGATGACTTTGCTCTGTATAAGGAACTAGAGTAACTGGGATGTCTGGAAAAGAGATGATGGGGAGGAGGAAAAGAAACATTTGAAGGTCTAAAGCAGGAGCCTCTTCTCCTGGGAATCCTGGAAAACCTAAAGATTTAGATTTAAATCTTTGTTATATAGAAACTCTTCTTCAGGACAGTTCTGAATGGTCTGTAATTTCCTCCTTGATATCTTGTAGTAATCATTACTTTGAAGCTGTGTGGGCCATATACCATTATTTTCTTTATAGGTCTGCCTGGCCTGCCAGGAGTAGGTGGGGCGCCAGGACCTCAAGGTTTTCAAGGTGACCCTGGTTTCCCTGGAACAGGTGAATCAATCCCAGGAAGACCTGGATTTCCTGGACCACCAGGCCTACCAGGACAGCCAGGAAGACAAGGCTTACCTGGACTTCCCAGTAGGTTCAACAGCACTTTATATGGCGAGAATATAATTCTGTATATTAATAGATTAATTGCTTTTGTTGGTCCTACAAAAAACATAAGAGGTGAAAAGTGCATTTTGACAGATATATCAAGCTTTACATGTGATGTAGAAAACATGTTTTTCCTATTAGTTGTCGATCAGCGAGACTTCAAGATTTTCATAGTTTCCTGGGTGACTCAAATCTGCAAAGTAACATATGTGAAAAACATCCCTAAAATATATCACCTGAAGCCAAAAACATGGCAAACTGGGAAGGAAATCCAAATCAGCATCCTTTAGTAAAGAAACAAGAGCTGTGAAGTTCTACAGTGGAAAAAGGACAAATTAGTGGCAATGAAAGAACAATGTGTCAACATCAACTCTAGGCAGACTGACTCTTGTAGTATGATCTATAAGCAATGACTTGCAAAGCATTTCATAACATCTTTATCTTTTCATGTGAGGGTAACAAGATAAGGGAGGGGAGAACATGTGACCTAAGCTGTGGAAACAGTCAACCTGATTTATACTAGCTGTACCATTTGTTTTATTTCAAAGGTATAATCTGTACTGACAGAGGGTTCCCTGGAGAACCTGGAGCAAAAGGTCAGATAGGCCTTCCAGGTAGAAAAGGTGAAAAAGGAGAAAAGGGTAAGTATACCTGGATAGCAACAATTTGAATATGAGACCTTCGCCACGTATGTCAGACCTAAATTTGCAAGAAGTTTATGGTAATTTGGAGGACAAGGCCCATCAAAGTGTGGAGTTAAATGGCCTGTTGGCATTGGGGCTTCCATGTCAGTAGAGTCATGCTAGTGCAGCAGTTATTCAGCACTGTAAAAAGAGACTGATACGCTTCGCTCCTTTGAAGGCCATAATGGGATAAAATGGTCTGTGCACTACTCACACAGAAAAGAAAAAGGGCAATGTTATTTTTTGTGTATTAATTTTGCAACTGTTTCAATGTAATTTTGACACATTCATGTAGGAAATCAAGGCCTCTGCTCATGTAGTGCTGGTCCTCCTGGTCCCCGTGGTATGCAAGGACCTCCAGGTACTCAAGGAAAGAAAGGACAAATGGGATACCCTGGAAGACATGGAGAAAAGGGCGACCCAGGCTTATCTGGTGCAATGGGATCACCAGGGCTCCCTGTGAGTAGTTTTTATGAGCTTCAGTAAATAAATAACATCAAGTTACCAGTTATGCAGGAGGCATTTAAGCAGAGTGCTGAAGGAACTGCTCTGGAAAAGTATCTAAAAGTTTTTTCTACTTTTGCTTATTACAGTCTTGTTGGAGGATGCATTTTATTAGCTTCTATCTGATTTCCCTTGTGGCAGTGGGCAGAGTTTTACACTGGGGGACAGAATCCCATGCTGTGTTTGTGGGGTGGTCAGGAGGCTTAGGAAAGCTGGTGAATGTTCATCTTGTTTTGTTTTGACTTGCTTTTCTTTTAGTTTTGAATACCCATTGTTTTTCTTGAAGACATTGTAGATGCACAAATGGCTTCACTGAAGATGATTTTTCAGTTATTTCAAAGGAAAGCATTTCCAGCAAACCCTTATCATGGCAAAGAGTTGCATGGTGACAGCAGGTCAAGATGGATTTTGTCAACATCTGCTTGCAGGGGGCAGGGTCTGAAGAAAAATCAGGGTCTGATTTTATTCAGGCATTTCAAGGGGTTTTGGGTTTTTTTTTCCTTTTTTAGAAATTAATTGAAGAGCTTAATTTATTTGATGTGCTTAATTTATTTTATGAAGCAGTCTGAACATAAAGTCTTTCACTCCCACAGAGTCTGAAAGGCATTGCTATTTGTTAGTGTTTATCCCTTTACTGTTCCATATTACTTTATAATTTCCCATTTTCAGTCACTACTCACCCAAAGTTGGTTCTTCTCAAGGATCAGCCACTATAGGCAATGCCATGTCTCTCTATGACATACATATTAGCAATAAAGCTGAAATGGAATAAAAATTTTACCCTTGATTTAATAGTTCTCATAAGGAAAAATTACTATAACCATCAAAATAAAGACTTTTCATTTGCTTGAATACCTTCCTCGCAATGTAACAATTTAATTTCAAGTTCCTCAAGAGCAAAAACTGAATTAACTTTTTGGTAGTAAAGATTCTGAGTGCTAGAGTCATATGACATCAGCATACAATGTTCATTTTTTCCTAAGACCAGTTAATTCCTGTTTTAGCAAATCTGACATCCAGTTTTTCATGGAAAAACCCTATAAAGATTTTTCATTCAAGGTGGGGGGAAGCAAATTATTAAGAAATATCTAAAAGGTACCTTGGCGTCAGATGTGTATTTCTAGTTCAACATTGGCTGTCAGCAGGATTAACAAACAAAATAAATTTGAGCTCAAGACCTATACGGGTGATGCTTGTTGCCTAACTCAGTGAAACTAGCTATTAGTTTTGGAAATGGACTTACTTTCTTTAACATGCTTCATATAGTTTATCTTATTCCCCACAGTGAGCAGTAATTCAAAACACCAATTAAGCTAACTGCTTTAGGAATCCATTGTAAGATGTTATATTGGACTTGCTGTGATTTTGTTCCACTTGTTCTGGTCTGGCATGTGGACTGTACATCCAGGATGCTGCATATCAAAATGATGCCAAATAGATTTTTTTTTTTTAATACACTTTCTTGTGTGTGAGAGCAATTCCTTTGAAAATACAGCTAGATATGCTTGACTTTATGACTGTTCCATTATGGGGTTTTTTGTTTGGATTTTTTGAGGTTTTGTTTTGTTTCAATAGCAGAATTCTTTTTTACATGAGGAATTGCTTAAAAGTTTCCAGAACATTTTCTTTCAAAAGAAAAGAAAAGAAAAGAAAACCATTGTGAGACTGAAGGAAGGAGTTGGAGGGGCTCTGTCATTCTAGTTCCAATGGTTTCATTACAAGCTTTGCATTTTTTTAATTTTTCTTTTCTTAAAATCCTTTTACATGAGCGGATTATGTGAGATTTCAATCTTTTTGTTACTTTTGAAAGTACGCTTTAGCCCTTGTGGTTCTGAAGTAAAGCTTGAAGCCTTGTCCTGAACACTTTGGTGTTCTTAGGTTCTTTAAGTGAGGAACAAGGACAAAGTACTCAGTTTGGAAAGAAATAATTCACTTTGGTAGAGAAGTGCTTTGGTCTAATGGATTTTGTACATACATATAATTTTTCCATTTTTTCTGCTCACTTTTCTTCCCAAATCTCTCATTTCGCTTTTCAAACACTAATAACTGGTCACTGCCAACTTAAAGATCTAGATATTTTAACAAATAGTCACTGCTAGTTTCAGATAAACCACATTTTTCAGAAGTCTCCTGCCTGTTATACAATTGTCATGATGTACAATCACTTTATAATTTGTATTTTCTCCACCCCTTTCTTAGTGAAAGATTTTGAATAACAGGAAACTGGCTAAATAATATGCAGTTTTTCAACCTTAGTGGCCTTTTACTTCTGTGTAAATTCCACATGGTAAAATATATTTACCCACATGTACTGTTGCAAGATCAGACCCTCACCAATGATGATACGCAAACCGCACTCTGCTTGAAGAGCTGAGAGCACAAATCAGAATAAAAATATAGAAAAGCCCTTCTTTTCCCCTCTAAACCTGTCAAGTGATAGATTCTTCTGACAATACCAGGTACCTAACTAGACATAGACGAAATTTTTTATTAGCAGCTTTGTGGGCTTTCACTCAGCAAAAAAGCATCACTTACCTACTGCCATGTTCACTTCTGGGAGGACAGCCTCATCCAGAAGTCACCACACTCCAGGGATTCCCTTTCTGCATAGCCTTGGTGGATTGTGGTTGAAGTCTGCAGTGGGAAGAGTTTGTGGATCGTTTGCATCTTAATATTCTTGCATTTACAGCCGCAGCTGTATACAGCCATGGACCTAATTCTTCTAGCATTACAATTTCTTATAGTTGTCTATCTGTTCATTTGGCAGTCAGGCTGAAAAGGCCAGGTGCCATTCACACACCTCTTTATAGATGTCAAGAGATAAGTGTTTCTTTTTGGCTTTTTATTGTAATTGGTCTGATTTCGGGAAACAGCGCAAGAGCAAGACACAGATACCTGATTTTCCCCTCAATTCCCACATTGACTCCTTGGTAGAGATAACTGACAACCTGTTTTTTTTTTTTTTCTTCTTTTTTTCCAACAATGGAAAGGGGACACCTGGTTCTACTGGACAACATGGTGAAAAAGGAGAAAAGGGTGATCCAGGAAGAGTTAGAATAAAAGGTAAACATACATTTTATCATCTGCCTTTTTGTTTCCTATGCAATGCCTAGGCAATACTGTGAGAAAACCATATTAATCTACTCTTTATTAATGTCACTAGTTTAGTAAGTTACCGAAGCCCCAGAGGTCATGTATATCCAAACTGGTTTCTTGGTACCATCTTGTTCATTTTCTGCTTTTTAACAGCTTGTTATTAATGCTAGCAAATGACTTTTCATGTCATGTGATTGATAATCAGGGTCTCACAGAGGTCTGTATAGCAAAGACTAAGCAGAATATGATTATTGTGAAAGCACGAAGAAATATTACTGTACTGAAGCTACCTCCTGAAGTGTCATATGTCAGTATCCCAGCTGTTATCTCAACTTCAACCACCAACATCCTTCTTGGGAAAAACTCAAAGTCTCAAAGGCTACTCAGATTCCCGCTCCTATTTCTAAAAATTACTCTTGACCAGACATTGAAGAGAAACAATAGGCCACCAGTTGCACAACTGAAATTCTTGTAATTAAATAGATCAAAACCTCTCTGCAGTTATGGTTATGATTTGCAAAAGCAAAAGAAGCAGAGAACAACAAATTACAGCAATCTGATGGCAAAGCTTAGTTGGAAATGCTAAACTAATTATTCAGACGAAAGTTGTCCGTCTTATTGTTTGTGAAAAGTTAGCTTAGCTTTGGATGCCTGTGTTTGTTTACAGATGTTGGAACAGGGCAAAACATTTGCTGTTTATTTGCAAAGGACTTCTTGACACAGCAAAATGAATCTTTGTGTTAGAATAGTTTTATTGTCCTTTATGCAAAAATTACATTTTCATAAATAACAGTGCAAGAGAAATCTAGGGGTAAAAAAAAGAAAAAACCTTTTGGGAATATTGATGCAAATATTCTGCATCATACAGCATCACGATATCCTGATTTCACTGAAATCAACAATAAAACTCTGATTGAAATCAATCAATCACAAAATATTTTCACTCTGTATATAGCATGAACAAAAGCCACATTTCTTGTGGTGCCTGTAAACACGTCTTTACAGAAAGACGAAGTTGTTCCATGAGGTGTCCAACTACATACTGCCTTCCTAAGCCTAAAATACCTCATTAAGAAAATGGAAATTCAAGAACTGGAAATTATCATACAGATGTGATGAATGGTTACCCAGCATTTACCTGAGCAGAAATAAACTCCCAACACCTACTGCAAATATTATACTTCGTTGTTTTCAAATTGTTTTAAGGAATAAAAGGTGAAAGAGGTCCTACTGGGGTTCCAGGATTTCCAGGCCAAAGAGGTAATGATGGCAGAGATGGGGAACTAGGATTGCCTGGGGAAAAAGGAGCTGAGGTATGTTTGACATTTTCAGATTTTTTTTCCCTTTCAGTTAGCATATTTTCATTAAGTAGCTAGCCCTTTCATAAGACAAGTACCATTTTATTCCAAATCCCTAGTAGATTAATCACTTTTATCATTTCATGTTAGCCTAGGTCAAAAATCATAGTTTTTATCCATTGAAAAATTATTTCTTTGGAAGTATTACTGTTTATTTTGATATTCCTGAATATACTTTCTGAATATTCTGTGTGCCAGTGTTATGGGATCAGGAGGAAAAAAACCCCACAAAACTCCACCCTTTGTTCCTATTGCCTTTGAATATTTAAAACTACTAATAATATCCATGCAGTCACTTAATTGTGGAAGAGTGGTTTCTCCAGATAATTCTCTTAACGTGGCTTTTGATAATCAAAGAGAGGAAAGAAATAAGGTCTTGTTATTTCTTATCAACAATTTCTTTGTTCTAGGGCGATTCTGGAGTACCACTGTCAGGTGATAAAGGATTCCCAGGGGTCCCAGGACTTCCTGGGGTAAAAGGACAGATGGGATTGCCTGGTTTGGGGTTTCCTGGCCCTCCAGGAGTCAGAGGTAGCCCTGGAGACTTTGGTGATACTGGTAATGTTGGTCCACCTGGTCCAAAGGGCCAGAAAGGTAATTTTGAATGTTAACATTAAGAATCTAATAACAAAATACATCTTTGGTAGCATCCATTACAGTTTCATATGTATTATATACAGTGTTACTCCTTTATAGTGAAAATCAATTGTGACAAGCTCAGTGGTCATGTGAAATATGGCCACTGAAAGGTACAATACTATCAGCATTTAGCAGCAGACACTAGTGAGAATCTGAATTGCTAGGGGCCTTAAACCTGCAAAGTGCCACTTGCACACCATTAGAGGAATTATTTTCTGGAGTGGAAAGTATTCCTGAGTGTAAGGATTTGCAAGGCAATGCTTTTTTGCTGAAGGAGCAGGAAAGTACAACTCATACTTAAGGCTTGGTCTGTTTTTTGGTTATAAAAAAATCCCTACAAAAAAAAACCCAACAAACCCTACACTCATAGCAATATGTATGAATCAGAAATGTACACAGAATTGAGATGAAAATAGAATTTCTTTCTTGCAACAGAGACTATTGTAAAGACAAATTTCTGTGACAAGTAAAAAAAAAAATCTTTGTCTTTACAGAATACTGAATCATTACCAATATTCTATACAAAATAAGTGTCAGGAAAAATATATTTTAAGATTCTCCATCAAACCTTAAGTAATATGGAAATAATAATATGCATAAACAGTCCCTTCTCTTTACCTTTGCATATCTAGTTGGTTAGCTCCACAGAAATTACAGTAAATATTCAGACTCCATTTTTTCTAAAATCACATGGGCCAGTTTCTTTCTCCCTCTTGCTTCAGGTGAGACTGTCTGCCTTACGTTATCATACCCTGGAAATCCAGGTCCCCCAGGTTTTAAAGGTGTACAAGGTATGTTTACAGATGGGAGAATTTTTGGTTTTAATTGAAATGGGAGTTTTAAGTTGCTAATTAAAAAAAGAAGCTATCCTAAAAATACACACTTTACTAGTTTTTCAACAGATACATGTCTCAAAATGTAGAACTGCAAATATACAGGAATATACTCATCTAATAGAATCAAGGGACAGACAGCTGCAGTTTGCATGATCAAAAGGTGTGCAGGCTGCCTCCATAGAAATGACTAAATGAAGGTAGCTTGAAACTCTGCCCTGCCTCAGTTAAAGTGCACAAGAGAGTCTGTAAAGTATGCAGATGGATGGAGTCGGGTAAGACCTAGAATATGTATATCTGGATACTGGGCAAAAAAGGTGTGCAAGGCAAAGATATGCTGCAAGTCTATAATTTCTAAAACTATATTGCTCACAGCAAGTTTCAGTTGAGCCCTAAAATCTGCATACTTACCACCATTACTTCAACTTCTTCAACTTAATTTAAATTCAGGAACTGGCAAAATGTTGCTTGTGATCACCTCCAAAACATTTGAAATACCCCAGAAAATCCTGATCAGAACAAATGGAGATTTTCAAGCTGCTTAATATGGTAATACACAGCTCCCTAACATCAGTATTGTGGGTGGTAGCTGGAATTTATACAGACATGAAAGAACAGGGATTAGCATATTGAGCTCATCTGCATCATTCAGAAGCAGCATATAGCACAGGAATTTGAGTTTACACCTGTCATTCACTAGGTTACTAGTGATGTCCTGTAACATTAAAATGTTACAGGAGATACATTTTTTACTCTGGTGATTTGCAGTCTGCTGTTTATGGATTAGGGAACAAGTCCATTTAGAGAAACAGCAACCATGCATTTGGTTGTGACTTGGGTGGTGGATCTTGCCCAAAGTGTTAGAAGGAGATGAAATCGACTTGTCTTCAAAGTACATTAATTTATATGCGATAAAGATGCAATACTGTTTCCTTAGATCACACATTTTAGAGCTCTGACAGTTTTTTTACATATTTTCTTTCTATTTCCAGGACCAAAGGGTTTAAAAGGACTCCCCGGTCATCCTGGACCAAATGGCTTTGATGGGCAAAAAGGTCATCGAGGCAGGCCAGGAGCAGGAATCCCTGGGCCAGAAGGTGAATTGTGCTTTTCCTAATCCAGGAGACCTGCTGGTCAAGCTGTAATGCATACATGCAGGGTAAAGTAGCTACCATGGTAGAATAGAATAGGAAGCACATTTCAACGACAGCTAATGGAAGAGGAATCTTTACTGGTTTCCCTTTCTTTCCTCCAGCATTGCAGGTGCTGCAATAACCTAAAGTTCACTGTCCAGAGAGGAAATATTTTCAGAAAACTGAGAACAGTTAGTATCATTTTGACAAAGGGACTGAACTGGACAAGAGTGACAGTACACAAGATAGATGCTGCCCCAAAGAAAACCACTGTCACCTCCCACAGGAATAATTACCCCCTTAAATCCTCATGTATCATCAGCTGTAAATGAGAAACTTGAAATTTAATGTATGATGTTATTTTTCTTTGCATAGTGATAATTTAATTCTGGTTTAATTTGCATTATAATATTCCACAGTTTTGGGAAAAAAAAAAAAAAACCAACCAAACAAAAAAACCCTACTACTTCCGAATTATGCCCTTTTTGAATTTAAAAATCATACCAACAGGCTTTCGAGGCGAAGCTGGTGATCCTGGTGATGAAGGTGAAAGAGGACCTACAGCTGATGGTAAAAATGGCCCTAGAGGTCCACCTGGCATAGATGGTCAGAAAGGTGTTCCAGGTGATACTGCATATGGTCCTCCAGGAATCCCAGGCAACAGGGGACTGCCAGGACCCCCTGGTGCACAAGGAGCAAGGGGTGATCCAGGTGTTCCTGGGCTTCAAGGTATGAGCCAGTTTTTGTGAAGCATTTCCATGTGTTCAAAGGAGAAAATCTGAGCAAAGTCAGTCCTGATTCATATAAAACTTACTCTTACCTGGATCCATAATGGTGACTGTGAACAGTAAATCCTGGTTTTATGTTTACATTTTTACAGTTAAGGTTGATCAGCCACTGAGGAGATCTGCACTGCAGAAAGGGGAAGACGCCTTTACCCAGTCCACAGAGTAACAGTGCAGTTTCCTATTCTTACTACTGTTACTTGCTGCCTAGTGGCCACCTGTGCTTAGGGCCTCCTGTTCTGCCACACAGATAGTCCCTGCCTCTGATTGCTTGCTCAAATCTGACAAGACTGGCAAAAGGTGGGAGAACACTTAGGGAGAGAGGGGTGAATTTCTTTGCCCAGAGTTATACAATATAATCCTCAATACCTTGGGCACTACACTTCCCATTTCTGCAGGGGAGTTTTGCTGGTTGCTGCAGGTGTCTCCACAGTGCCACTTCATTCCCTCTTCATAGCAGATATTGCTGTTTCCTTTTATAGGGCTTCCTTTTTCCCAGCCCTAAGCAGACAACACACCCCCCTTCCGTGCAGGGAACACCTGTAGAACTGACCCCAGTGCTGTGTGGCTGGTGCAGTCCAGTGAGCTACTACTGTTCTTCTCCTACACATCAGACACTACCTTTTTGTGCCATAAAGTTGTTCCTACCTATAGGTGAGAGTTGAATTTGTATTTGTTCCTTAAAGAAAGAAGCTCTCTCCAACAGCTAATTCTAAATTGCAGAAAAGCATCAGTTTTCACAAACTAGAGGATAAGTAAGATACTACAGTAACTGAACATGTGAATTTCAAAATTACAATTAGGAATTCTGAAAGATGGTAATGGAAATAAAACATTTTAAAATGTTTTTTGTTTCCAGGACCGCCTGGTACTCCAGGATTTCCAGGTGCCAAAGGTTTTAGAGGCCCAGAAGGTGATACAGGAGCACCAGGCTGTCCGGGCTTCCCTGGTCCGCCATGCGACACAGGCTTACCAGGGCCACCAGGACTCAGAGGCATCATGGGCCTGCCAGGACCTCAAGGTATACAACATCCATCAGGTTGCCTCAAACCTCTAAGCTTTGCACATCTTTTCTAGCAGATTTAATCATGTGATTTTTGTGGCTGGCATGACAAATATTTCCATGGGGGCGGCTCATTAGTGGGGGCGTGCATTATGTTTTGCACATTTCCTTAAACTCAAGGAACCCATAGCGTGCATCTCAGAAGTTTGCGAACTTTCCTTCCCTTCCCATACTGTTCCTTAACTGGCCAAATCAGTGTGTTCACTGTCAAGTAATAAATGGAAGAGTTATCTCTTATTCTGTTGTCCTTAGTAACTTAACTGAGTTCCTGTCATTACTGTGATACTTTTATCTTCCTTATTTTTAAATGGAAGTGTTATGTAGGGAGAGCTAGGAGACATATATATCAAAAGTATTTACGAATTAGTAGGGATTTTTTCACAGGGCACTTCTACATCTCTCACTAAAGAAATACAAGAAAACAAACATCCCAGGTGAAAAATCTAGGCAGAGCCAGGACTCCAGCATGATAGCAAAGTTTCCAAGTTATTTTGCCATGTTTGATGATACTCAAATTTATACCAAAATCTATCACTTTCTACTTTTTAGATACAATTGCTGAACCTTTTTCCTGCATTTGCATACATAGATTAAAGCTCTTTTTCTCAGGCTTACCAGGCTTTAAAGGTCAGAGGGGAGACAGGGGCCTAGCTGGGCCACCTGGAATCAAAGGTCTCAAAGGCTCTCCTGGCTCACGAGGTCCCCCAGGTCCTCCAGGCTCCCGAGGACTTCCAGGACTTCCAGGCAATAAAGGACCACCTGGTTTCCCAGGACAAACAGGTAGGTTAAACATCCTGCAAACTACCTCATCTATAATTTCTCTTGTAGAGGGAGCTATTTCTACTTCTATTAAAGCTAGGAAGTACTTTGCACCCTCCTCCCTTGCCAGCTTCAAGAATAAGACCTTGCAGCAGGGTAGAGTCAAAAACAATAGCATCCTTTGTTCTTTCTCTTACAATAAAAACAAAGGGATGGAAATAGTTTGATGCATCTTGGTGCATCCTGGTGCTTTAGTTGTTTTACAACACTGACATATTTCCATGTATTATTTCCTGACTATTTGTAATAGGTTGTTGTTATAATATGCTATAGTAAGAACAATATACTTTTTATTACATCCAGACTATCTCCTTTACTGATGCAGTCTGTGATTGTATGCTGATGAGTATTTGATTCTTGGAGAAGTAAGGAGCAGGGGCAGCAGAACTGCTACCTTGGACTTTTGAGGGGCAGACTTTGGCTTGTCTAGGAGACTGGTTGACAGAGTCCCTTGGGAGGCAGTCCTGAAGGGCAAGTGAGTCCCAGAAGGCTGGGCATTCTTCAAGAAGGAAATCTTAAAGGCACAGGAGCAGGCCATCCGATGTGCTGAAAGACAGGCTGGTGGGGAAGAAGATCGGCCTGGCTGAACAGAGAGCTTTGGCTGGAACTCAGGAAAAAACAAACAAAAAAAAAACCCAAAAACAACAACAACAAAAAAAATTTATGACCTTTGGAAGAAGGGGCAGGCAACTCGGGAGGAACACAAGGATGTCATGAGGTTACACAGGGAGAAAATGAGAAGGGCCAAAGCCCAACTAGAACTTAATCTGGCTACTGCTGTAAAAGACAATTAAAAAAATGTTTTTATAAATACCTTAGCAACAAAAGGAGGGCTAAGGAGAATCCCCATCCTTTATTGGATGCCAGGGGAATCATAGTGACAAACGACGAGGAAAAGACTGAGGTACTTAATACCTTCATTGCTTCAGTCTTTAATAGTAAGACCAGTTGTTCTCAGGTTACCCAGCCCCGAGCTGGAAGGCAGGGATGGGGAGCAGAGCGAAGCCCCCGTAATCCAAGGGAAAATGGTTAGTGACCTGCTACACCACTTAGACACACACAAGTCTCTGGGGACTGATGGGATCCGGCAAAGTGCTCACTAAGCCACTTTGAATCATTTGTCAGCAGTCCTGGCTAATGGGGGAGGTCCCAGTTGACTAGAAGTTAGCAGATGTGATGCCCATCTACAAGAAGGGCTGGAAGGAGGATCCAGGGAACTACAGGCCTGTCAGTCTGACCTCAGTGCCGGGGAAGGTTACGCAGCAGATCATCCTGAGTACCATCATGCAGAACGTATAGGACAACCAGATGATCAGGCCCAGTCAGCATGGGCCTGAATGAATGAATTAATGAAACGCAGGTGCTGCTTGACAAACCTGATCTCCTTCTATGACAAGGTAACCCGCTTAGTGGATGAGGGAAAGGCTGTGGATGTTGTCTACCTAGACTTTAGTAAAGCCTTTGACACTGTTTCCCACAGTGTTTTCTCCTGGAGAAACTGGCTGCTCATGGCTTGAATGGGCATACTCTTTCCTGGGTAAAAAACTGGCTGGATGGCCAGGCCCGAAGAGTTGTGAATGGAGTTAAATCCAGTTGGCGGCCAGTCACAGGTGGTGTTCCCCAGGGCTCAGTACTGGGACCAGTTCTGTTTAATGTCTTTATCAACAATCTGGACGAGGGGATTGAGTGCACCCTCAGTAAGTTTGCAGATGACAGCAAGCTGGGAGGGAGGGTTGATCTGCTTGAGGGTAGGAAGGCTCTGCAGAGGCTGGACAGACTGGATCAATGGGCCAAGGCCAATTCTATGTGATTCAACAAGGCCAAGTGCCAGGTCCTGCACTTGGGTCACAACACGCCCATGCAACACTACAGGCTTGGGGAAGAGTGGCTGGAAAGCTGCCCGGCGGAAAAGGACCTGGGGGTGCTGGTTGACAGTCGGCTGAATATGAGCCAGCAGTGTGCCCAGGTGGCCAAGAAGGCCAACGGCATCCTGGCCTGTGTCAGAAACAGTGTGGCCAGCAGGAGGAGGGAAGTGATCATCCCCCTGTACTGGGCACTGGTGAGGCCGCACCTTGAGTACTGTGTTCAGTTTTGGGCCCCTCACTCTAGGAAAGACATTGAGGTGCTGGAGCGTGTCCAGAGAAGGGCAACGAAGCTGGTGAGGGGCCTGGAGCACAAGTCTGATGAGGAGGGGCTGAGGGAACTGGGGTTGTTTAGCCTGGAGAAGGGGAGGCTGAGGGGAGACTTTATTGCTCCCTACAACTACCTGAAAGGAGGCTGTAGTGAGGTGGGTGCTAGTCTCTTCTGTCAGGTGTCTGGTGATAGGACAAGAAGAAACAGCCTCAAGTTGCAGCAGGGGAGGTTTAGATTGGATATTAGGAAAAACTTCTTTACTGAAAGGGTTGTTAGGTATTGGAACAGGCTGCCCAGGGAAGTGGTTGAGTCACCATCCCTGGAGGTATTTAAAAAATGTGTGGATGTGGTGCTTAGTGACATGGTTTAGTGGTGGACTTGGCAGTCCTAGGTTAATGGTTGAACGTGATGATCTTAAAGGTCTTTTCCAACCTAAATAATTCTGTGATTCTATGAGTAGGTGGAAAAATAGCTTCACGTTATGTCTAATGCTTATAAAAAATGTGACCTTGGTCCCAAATCATCACTGGCTAGTGGGAAAAAGTTCTGAGTAACTATAGCAAAATCGTGTTTTCCTGTCATCTGGACAGTAGGAGTCTTGGTTTCCAATAGCCACATGCAAAATCTGGTAGCGTCTTAGGCTATGCATTGTATTTAAGATGTGGTGGGGGTAACTGCTGTAGTAGTAAGTGTAGCCTAAATGTCCAGGGGGTGGCAGCAGGGAGGGGGAAGATGTTTGCTTCCAGGCAGTCTGCATTTCAAGACAAGTTTGATCTTGACATGAAGCCATACTCCAACTACTGGTTCTCTAGCTTTGCTGGTTTCCTTAAGCAGTCCTTCTAAACTTCCTGCCTTTTGCTTTATACTCTTCCTTAGAACATGACAGCAACAGCATAGCAGACTGAATAAATAAATAAAGCATTTAATATTACCAGGAAGCAAAGGGATTCAAGGACCCCAAGGATTCCCAGGACTCCCAGGAACACAAGGCCCAATGGGAATCTCTGGTGTAAAAGGTGAAGAAGGAAAAATGGGTCCACCTGGGCCTAGTGGAGAATGTGGGGATATGGGAATAAAAGGTTTGTAAAAATCCACTTCACTCTGTAGTTATGTTACTGCTATGTTTATTTTGTTACTATTGTGTTAGGAATATATTTACGTTTTCTTGTTGTTACAAGGGTATATTCACTTCTATTTTCAGAGATAACTGGATTCAGTATTTAGTATCTCACTTACAAATGCATAATGAAAAATAACTAAAGAAAAATTCATTCCACTCAGATCAATAGGTGCATTTACCACTAAATCAAACAGAGTAAGATCACTTATTCAAACAAACCTTGAATTTTGTCCTGTACATACCTGAAACTAGATTTTTCAAGTTTTCTACCATATTGTCTGTGTTCTTCAATCTATGCAAAACATACAGGAAATAATCTCTCTAAATATTAATATAGGAAAGAGAATAACCATCTCCAAGGTGCAGTCACAGACAGTACACTATGGAGTGGACAATACAATTGCATCTTTCATATTCCAGACAAGCAAGGAATAATTCTGATTTAACATCACCTGCATTACTACTGAATTAACTAAAAAGCAAGAGAAGGGTAATAAATTCTGTTAGCAGTGAGCCTGCTGAAACAACTGAGAACTTGCATTAGTATTTGAAGGCTTTCTCTGTTAGGGAAGTGCTCACTAAAATTAATTTTCAGGACATGTCACTTGTGAGGATTTACTTACATTCCGTATGTTTGGTTTAAAGGTGAAAGAGGACCTCCAGGAGACAGCGGCGGCATTAACATCCGTCTTGAGAAAGGACAAAAGGGCGAACCAGGGTTTCCTGGTGAGAACGGATTTAGAGGTCAAAGAGGTAAGTTCATAAAATAAAGCCCTGCATACACACTCATTCATCTGATATAAATCACTGGTGTTTTTCACAGGTTTGGACTCATAGCTGCAGTAACATCCAGCAACCTTATTGTGTTTCTAGATTCTTAAACTAGCAGGCTAGTTTCTTTGGACAATTACTAAGGCAATACACAAAGTGTGAAAGCATAGCCATATTCAAAGTGTCAAATAATGGCTTGACTATATCAGTCATTAGGTTGTTCTGCAATTAACTTCAGGTGAAAAAGGCAATACTGGTTTCAGAGGCATCCCAGGATTTCCAGGGAAGAATGGTGTCCCAGGACTGCCAGGTGACCATGGTGACACTGGACTGATGGGGTTTCCAGGATCACGGGGTTTCCCAGGACCAAAAGGCTTTAGAGGAATTACAGGTTTTCAAGGACAACCAGGTGACCAGGTAAACAAAGTGGTAGTGAAATGTCCTGGACTTTGCAGGTATCTCCTGCCTCCAAGAATCATGATGAGGAGTATTTCTATTGTACTTACCCATTAGATGATCCTCCTGAGAAGAGACTGTCAGTATAATAGGAAATGTGAAATCCTTAATGTAACACTTCAATGCTTTGATTACATTTTAGCAAGAACTGTAGTCAGAGTTGACAAAGGGCCTCTCCCCTCTCTCCTAGCTGCATGTTGCGATTTTGTTATATTGCCACTTGATGGAAGTCAAAGCTACACTGCACTAATTAGGGGGGCAAAAAATGGATGCACAATCAAGTCTTTAACATTATTCCTAAGAACAGATTGATGAATCACTTATTGCAGAAATCATAACATAGCAGCAGCTCAAGTATGAAATTAATACATAGCTGCTTTTTCATACCTTGCTATGGGGAGCAGTCAAGCCAATAGAGAAGACAATCCAAGTCTTCTGTGTGCCTACCAACAACTTACACCAAACAGATCCCAGGCAAGCAATATTGCTTAAGAACAAATATACAAAACTGTGCATATATCACATACGGATATAAAGTAAAATTCTTCGCAGGCTTGTATGCTAAGTAGACAGGCAGTGAGATTACATGAAGCATAAAGCACAGTTGTTTTTTGGTAAAGGGACATATCTTTGCTTGGCTTGTCTCTTACTGTATTTCTTTGAAGAGATAATCTGTGTTTTGCTCATTATAGGTCATTATTCAAAAGGAAAAATAGAGAAATCTTTACATTTTTACTGTTGCATCACAACATATTTCTGGTTAATGTTAATAGTAAATTTTGGGTAACATACAACAATATTAGGTACATTTTTATAGTACGTTTTAAATCAAATTACTCAAGCCATCTGTGGGGAATTTAAGCTGTTCAAGCCAAGAGTTAGCATAAACTATAAAAGCACAAACTCAAAATGATTAGCAAGTCTAATCTACAGTTTCTTGGAAGTGTTTGTGGTCAGTATTAGACATGTAACAAAGACAGCATGCTTTTCTGTTGAACCTAAGACACAGTTTTGCTATTCATATTGATTGCTAGTCTGTTTACCAGTGTAAGAGAACCAAATGCTCTTATAGATCATTCACGCCACACATATCATACATCAAACATTTTTACTTTATTTTTAAAAAAAATCAGGGTGACGTTGGCTTACCAGGAATCCCTGGAAATCCAGGACTGACTGGCCCAAAAGGATCTAAAGGTAATGAGTTTATATAGACATGCTTTTGTAAAGAACACTACTGTTAGGATGTATATGCTGTGATAGACAGCAAGTACTCACTAGAAAGGGGAAAACAGGGCAGAAGTGAAAATAATGGAAACATGAATGTCATTAGAAACAAGTCTGACTTACCTGAAGGCAAAATTTGCATTTCAGTTTATTCTATAACAGTTTGTTCCTTTTAAAGTAGGTCTTGCTAATTTGGAAGATAAATTTGTGTCAGATTTCATAGAGTTTAAAAATTCTATCAAACACATGTCAAAACCTACTCTTACGGAACTGTAAAATTTGTCAACTCAAAGAAGAGAAAATGCAATCATTTAGGGTATTATGGTATGTTATTATACAGATATGTAGAATTTTCAAAATATCCCAACATTATTTATAATTTCTTTTATATAACTTATTTCCCAGTGTTTTCCAGGCTGTAATTTTTGAGTTCTTGGAACTTCTGAATGTGTAGCGTAACAAATCAGGCAGAGTTCATACCCATGCATGCAAAATTATTCAGTTGAAAAGATGGAGTTTTGCATATTGTTTTTCGC
>VYZV01035816.1:29530-42060 GCA_013401275.1 Pandion haliaetus | reverse complement strand
TAATGTTACAAAATTCAGATTAGCATTTTTTCACTTGTTTGAAATGCCTTTTTCTTCCTACTAGAAGCTTCAAGACTGCTGCTTCTGTTTCTGCTCATGGAGGAAAGGAAATCTTTCACTCCTTCCTCCATTTCTTTAGGAAGACTTTTTCTAAATATTTTTTCTCACACTATCAGTGTTTTTCTCACAAGACTACACTGGATAACTTGCAGGGATTGGTTTACTGCTGTTCAACGTTTCATGAAATACTGCTTCAGTGAATTCAAGACTGCATACCATTTATATGTGGGCACCTCTCAGGAGCTCTGACTTAAGTCATCTTTATGACTGGGAAGAGCTGTATACAAACATACAGGAACATGAAGATGGGAAGGTAAAGCATAGGGAAAGCTTACATCATCAGTGTTTGTAATCAGGATCTTTTTCTTATACACATGGAGATGGAGATACTTGAGCTTAAGGGGAAGAAAGGCAAAGTGGATATTAGAAAGGGAAAACAGTGCCTTTTGAAAGATGCTTTTGCTTCATTATGTAGTGTCAACTTTCTTTAAAGGACTGAACACTGAAATTCTTATTTAGGATAGTTAGTAGGAAAGCCCTTGCCATCTTTTGAATGCGCAGGTATCCTCTGCTGTTTGCTCAGTAGTTCTGTTCCATGGAGACAGTCTTTGACTGAGCTGGAATAAAGCCTGGTATGCGCTATGGAATGAAACCTGAATTTATCCAGATAGAGCTTTGATGTAATCCGGTATGTCTTTGTTTAGACCACCAGGATCCAAGGGGCACAGAGTACAACTGCTGTGCAGAACAGACGTGCCATGTGAGTTTCTGTCTCTCCACTAGGACTTTCTCCACAGAAAGCAGAATACTGGTATCTGTATTCACACAAATCTCCCTTCTGCCAGAGTGAATAAAATCCTAGGTGTTTCCTATTTAAGAATATTTTTACCCCAATATAGGGGGGGGGCTCAATTTTTCTAAGAAATTTCCATTTTGTTGCATAGAGATGGATATTTACGTTAATGGTTACTCAGTAAAGATTCTGTATAGTTAAAAGGAACTAAAATTTCTCACTGTATAGTAGTAGTCTGGGAGGTGAGTATGAATTCAGACTTATGACAGGTACTCTTGATCTCTGAAANTTTAAATACATTGTATGAAGTGACATAGCTTCAAGATGGCAAACTGAGAGCCTTATCCTGGCATACTGTAGTCTACAGTGAGTGACATGAGTTTTGAATGCCTGTACACAGGGTAACAAAGTCTTTTTGCATCCTGATGTTTGCTCTAAAGGCTAATCCTCTTCCTGTTAGGTGTGTTCACAGGAGGGCTCAGAAATTAGGGATGATTTGTGAAGTCTTTTGAGGTAGACGTGGAATTATTCCAGTCATCTTGGTTTCACTTAGCTGTATTTAGAGTGCATGTGTTATATATTCAGATTCTGCAGAACTTAAGCAGAAGGTATTACATGGTGCTTCTAAAACCTGAAATGATGCTTCATGTAAATGCTTTATGCCTTTGTGCTGTTTGTTTCTGTGCATGTGTGTAGTTTCCTAGACCACTTTGCTTACAGGAGGTGTTAGTATTAGTGAAAATGTGCCATTTGTAGAAGGTGCGAAGTGATAGTTCTCAGGAAAATGGTTAAAAGATCTAGTTCTGATTTATGAGCAATTTTCTCCTTCCTACTGGTCAGGATTGGTGACAAATGCTTCCGAAGAATGAAACTTAAGACTTAAATACGGATTAAATCTGTGGAAAAAGCTCTTCTGCATGTGAATATTGAATTTAGAGCAGTTCTAGCAAGCTGGCATCTCTTTCTGTATGCCTACCATCCATGCTAATGCTGTTACCTGTTGTGCAACATCCCGTACAAAAAGGCACCTGTAGTCTTTCAGGAGATGTAGTCTTTTTGGTGTTAGTGAACTGAGAATCTGCTGTTTGAAGCTGACAAAATCACTACAATAATTGATAAATCTGTCAAACTAGCATTGGGGTACCAGTTTGGGTTGGATCTGGCAAACTTGGGTATCCAGAAAGAAGTGAGGAAAAGCTAAGTTTGTTTCAACTTTATGAATAGTGCTTCCCCAAATAAATAAGCCTGCTTTTAAACAGGATGAAAAAGGCAAGTTATTAAAGTTATTATATCCTTAAACAGAGTTAATATCTGAAAACAAAACTAACTGTAAATATAAGTGATTTTGCTAGCAGAAACTATTTCATTGTTTATATTTGCTAGTGATGACTCTGGCAAGTAAAGATGCCTCTGCTGTTTAGGTATATAGATAGGATTAATAAAATATCATATTTTTTCTGTGATAAATGAGGTCTCTGGACCAAAACAGTCCCCCAGTGCACTACCCCCATTCAGACAGCTTACTAGACCTGACAGGGGGTTAACTAAGTATTTCATTGCCCTTTTCCTCTTGAAAACTTCTCTCTAACTCTGACTCCTTGAACAAATCATAATAGCCTTAACGCAGGTCAGGCAGTCCTAGCACTGATCTGATCAGCCTGACATTGTAATGCCTGCTCACATTACCTGCCCTGTCAGATACATTCTCACGGGCTTGTAGCTGGGTCCTGTGCAAATTCAGCCTCATTACCTCTGACAGCCCTGGAAGGTGACAGGTTAACTGCAGCAGAAAGCTATTCAACTGAAGTTCAGAGCAGCTGGGTTTCTGTTGAAAAAGAAGCTGGTAGATCTCAGATTCAAAAATAGGTATTTCAGGTTTTTGGGCATCTTTGTTCTCTCTGAAAAAACCTTATGAGTTTCTGATCTTCTGCTTAGAGTGCAAACAGTTGAGTCTTTGTGGTTATGTGCTTAACTTGCCTCCTACCTAACAGCTCTTGGTTGCTTCTGTGGTGCTGTATATTTATATCCTTTTGCTGGGACCTTTTGTCTTGCTCAAACCATACCAGTGTTAACAGGCCTAATATCTCACGCTAGAGCTAGGTCGCCTAAATTTTTTTTTTCGTGTCTGGACCTTGACAGAAGGTGATAGAATAACCAAGACAGCCCAAATTTTGTCTGCTTTATGAAATAATCTGTTAAGATAGTTATTCCCAGCAGTTATGTTCAGTTTCTGCTTGAGGCTGGTTGTTCATTTGAATTAATTTCTTCATTTGTGTTTTCTAGACTCCTGTACATATTAAAAAAACCCCCTGATTTAATATGTGTTGATATGGTGACAGATAGTCTTGTCGGGTAAGAAAAAACCTTGTGTAAACTCTTCTAGAGATTGCAGATCCAGTCAAGTCTTTTCAAAATCCAGTTGTATACAATCTTGTTATGAATTTTTCAGGTTGGTCCAGCTCTATGGATTGCTCTGAGAAGTCTGAATTGCGGTGATATGGAAATTAATCTGAGGTATTTAGGTGGGGCTTGAATATGCTTTGGTAACGCTGTCTGTGTTCCTGTTATTACTGGGATGTGCTACAAGCAAGAATTAGAGAGGTCAGGGCTTTTATGCAACCTTATAGGAAAAGGGCCAACTTTTTGAGGTAGGATTCTGTTCTAAATCAAGTTACCTGTAGGTAGGAGTCCACATGGTTGCTGGATGTCTAAACTGCAGTTAGTGGAATGAGATCTTGTCAGCTTAGGCAATAGAGTTCAGAATGATTTAATACACCTTGCTATTTGAGCAGCTGAATTCCTTGACTGTCTCTAGGTCAAGTGTGAAAATGTGACCCTTAAACTTGTACTTCTGTTGCATTTTGTGCTTGAAAATCTTTAAACTTGTACAGCCTTAAAGACAGAAAAAGTGACCTGGCCATAGAAGGTCATGATGTGGCTGTCTTGAAGGGATGCTGGATCTATCCTAACGCTGCTATGAAATGCCAGCATGTGTGAAAGGTGTTTCATAGGTTAGATATGTACAAATGAGGCAGGAGCGTGTTATTCCCCTCCCATGCATTTAATGAATATGCATTGTGAAGTAGTTTAGTCTCAAACCTGACTTCGCTCTGACAGTTTAGTGAACTCTAAGTGTTCTGAATTCAGAGAAGAAATAGCTTCCATGGATGATAAAATGAATGATGATGGTTTTCCGTGAGATGGATCAAAACTATGGGAACAATTATTTCCGTTTTGTGACAGGATAGCATTTTAAAAATTGCTCATAGACCTACACTTAAATACTGGGTAAATCTCAGAAGTCAGTAAGAAATGGTCTGTGTTGTGTTCCCTGAAGTGATACTTTAAATATAAATTCTCAAAAGTTACTTATTTATGGAATTGGTATCCATTTAATCCTTTTAGCTCAATATTTAAAGTGAAAATATATATTTTAAAATGTCATTGTCAATACAGTATATCTGCAGTTGTTACATAGTCATGGAGAGATTAATATTTTAATCACATGACTAGTTAGAAAACAATTTTTCATAATAGCTTAGCTCTAAGGATTTCTTAGAGTAGGAATGAGAAAATGTAGTTGTATAACCATAAGTGACATGGAGGAACAAGCATCAAATATAATACCAGGGATAACTTTTCAGTAACTTTATAATAAGTCACCAAGCTTTCTGTTGTGAATAAATGAATAAACACCTATTACTGTGTTGTGTGAAGGAGAGAGTAGTTTGATATGGTACAACATAGATGCTTGAAGTATTTACCTTTCTGTAGAAACCTTATTTTCTTAAATGAGTAAGAAAAATCTTGATGTCTTCCTGGTTTCAGATCATTCTAAGGGAAAGTGCTCTGAATCTTAAATTAACTATTTTTTTTCTAGTGACCATATAGAGGAACCATTGCAGAACACTAATATGCCAAGAAAGCTGTCTATGGCTTTTAATGACAATGGCTTAGAGTTTTACAGGAAAGCATTTGGTCAAGTGTTTATACTTTTCACTAAGCATTTTAAGCTGGATGAACCATTCTTAGCAGACTTGTCTTGGTGGGGATAAACAAGGATTACTTTTTCTATTATATCCCTCTTTCTGTAATATATATACACTTAAAAATGCTGTAGCATTGGCATTAGTTCCTTTTTTGCTGAAATTCATATAGTAGATCAAATGCTTATGAAGAGAATGTCTGACTTGTATACTCCTGTAGCTGTGTTTTCTCCAGAACTGTTTTCAGGAAATATTTTCATGCAGTGATCTGGTAAGGAAATAAATCTCTAGATAACTGAAAGTCATATTTTGATTTGGGGATTCTGAAGAAACAGGTGTTAAGCAGTGATGCCCATAATCTCCATTGTACTGTATCTGCAAAAGTGCTTAAAATGAGGACTTACAAATATTTAGAGAGGAGACAAGTTTCAAGCAAAAACCTGATTATTAATTATTTTTTTCTCTTTCTGTTGGGATAGGTTTTTTTTTTATTAAAAATGTATTTCAAATTGGAGGGTTTTAGTTATACAGCACTTTAAGGGTAATCTGTAAAAGGGAAGCAAATACATGCTTTCAGTATAGATAACCAATATTTGTGGGCTCGTGGACACCATGGTCAAGGGATAGAATCTCATATCTGAGGAATTTGAAAAGAAGCTGTTGCACTTCATGGTGTATCTTCACCCACAAAGTAAAACGGATGTGTAGATATAGGAGGATGTGCTTTCAGTGATCACAGGTTTTAGGAAATAAGAACATGCCTTAAATCTTGCATCTTTTTGCTCAGGCGAATCTATACCTGGTGATACTTTGTAATGAAGTAAGACTACAGAGGGTATAATTTATCACTCACTACTGGAATGTTATTTGGTTTGAACTGTAGCTGAGGTAACAATTTTTCCTATCTTCTCCAATTGTCTACTCCTAGGTCTGTTAATCTGAATCTTGATACTGTTTTTGCAAAGATGTCTTAAGTGTTTTTCTGTAATTTTGTTTGAGGTACCATATTTGGCATACCCTTCAGAGCTGGTCTAGAAGCAACTTCTTGTTGGGGACTTTATCTTCTCTTTTATGTACCATCAACCATAATATCCTGATTCTTACCTAAGACATCAGAAGCTGTCTTAATGTAGAGATAACCCTTGATTTGACATGGGTGATTCATACAGTGAATTCATAACATTCATGGTTGACTCTTCAGAGTTCAGTTATCCTGTAGAACTGTGAATATGCCAATAGCTTCCAGACCAGCTTGCACTGGAAAGCAGTGTGACTGCTTTAATATAATGTCAAGCTGACGCTAGAATCATAGAATAGCTATGAACTTGAGGACAAGTTCACAAACTAGTGAACTTGAGGACAATTTGGGGTATTTACAACAGTTTGGATATGATCGTGCTGTACTAGGGAGAAGGGTGAGCCTGTCTGATTCTGAGCCAGAGCTAGTCAATGTGACTGATCTGACTTGTACAGAGGTGCTCAGATGTTTTTTTGTTACTATTCAGTGTCTCTAATGCAGGGATAGTTTATAAGCTTGAGTTCAACACTAGACAGGATTTTTTTTTTTATTTTGTTCTTGTGCTCTTGGGCAAATAAACTCTAAATCTGAAGCATGGTTAGCACCCCTGAAACTTGTACATGAGCTATCTTATGTAAGAGCTAACTTGGATCTGCCAGGCTTACTTGCTTTTGTTTCACCAGCAGATAGACTGGTTTTGTTAATTTTGTAATGAAAACTTATTTTACTGTGTGGCGGTTTTGTACCTTTAGGTCTAAGTCCTACTCTTTGATTGCTGGGGATAGAGGTATATAAATAATGATAGTAACTTAGTCACTAATACCTTTCTGAATGTTTCTATATCTCTATGAAATATTTCAAAGTAAACCTTTGCTGCTCAGATGTTTCCAATGTGATGTAAAAGGGAGATAAACCAATAGTTCAAATGAAATCCAGTACCTGTTCAAAGTAAATAATCTGTTTTCTACTGAAAGGATTCATTCAATATCATAAGTGAGTTTTATTTATATCAACTGAAATGTTTAAAAGCTTTTTAGCTTTGTTACATGGAAGCAAAAAGGCTTTGGGACTGCATTGTGAGCCATTTTTTAGTAACATTCAATGTATGTTGTGTTTTTAAGCTACATCTAGAGGTACTGTGCTTTCAAATCAGCAGGATTTCAGACTTGCAACACAGGTTTCTCATACTTCAGACTTCTCAGGTCTAATATTTGGAGCCTCGGTGCACAGAAAAGAATAGTTCAGTGGATCTCAGATACAGCTAATACATTTTCATGTTCATTAAATGTGTTCCTTAGAGCATGTTGTCTGTGCAATACTTGTATAGCTACCATAATGTCTAGTTTCAACACTAGAGGACTTTGGTTTTGAGAAGACTACAAGTTTTGGTGGTATTAAAGTTTTGTAGGTCAAGTTTTAGATACATACAACGTATTAAACTATTTAGCTTTAATCAAAATAAACAATACAGCTGGAGTAAACAAATTTGCTTTGGAACACCCAAGTCTTCTCTGAGCACTGAAGCCTTTTATTTACTATGATTACATACAAAGTGGATTTCACTTTTGTTGCAGGTATGCACTTCTGTTTGTTATGATTTGTAGTTTGTATTTTAATTGTCAGGTAGTTGTTTGTTCCAGTTAGGAAGTGATATTCAGAGCTATGCATTGCATAGTTAAATTCATGCTTGCCTACTCCTAAATTGCAGTAAAAAATTGGGTAAAAATTAATCTGAATATTTTAACTAAGATTACTGCTAGAAATTTAGACTATATCAGACTGCAGGTACTCAACATTCTGAAATAATTTCAGCACACTTTACTGTAAATGGAAAATATCTCATTTGAAATGTATGCAGTGTTTAATTTTCTTCCTAATAACTTACAAGGCTATTTTAAAGTAAACATAAATAATCTTAAGTAATGCTTGAAAAATTGATGTGGTATTCTACTATATGAAAGCTTTCATTTGAGCTTAACTGTGAACTCCCTGTTCGTAAGTAATGATCCTTTATTTAAGGAAACTGTTGACAAGGAGTTACTGACTTCTGGAAGTTCAGACTTGTTACAAATTGTTTCAATTTGTTTGCTTTCCTTGCAGTTACACTTCCAGAAGCAGTAAAATCACAAGTCCAAGTTGGAAGGGACCTCTAGAGAACATATGGTCCAACCTTCTGTTGAAATTGTGACTGTAAATTGGATTACACAAGGCCCTGTCAGTGGCCCTGAGTCCTAAATATTCTCAGCAAGGGAGATTTCTACTGTTTTGCTGGGCAACGTATTTCTGATGAATGTTTTCCTTGACTGTATCTTAGGTCCTATAAGAAAAAAAATGCAATATACCTAATACAACAAACTGAAATTGCTCAAGGATTTCTTGAGATTTGGCCTGATAATTTCAGAAGACTAGCTCATGCAAGACCTCAAATTTAATAGCTTCTGTGGACTATAGTCATTCATAAGCAATTTGCTCAATTGTATCTTGGTTCTAACTCAGGTCTACATTGGGAATTGAACTTGCAAGTACTAAGGGAATAAAACTATATTTTCATATTTAGTAGGTTTTTATTGCTTTTTGTCCAAAGCTGAAGTAGGTGAACTGGAGCTGTAGACTTTCTGCATTACAGGGTGACTACAGCTGGGCCTTTTTTACATCAGCCCTTCCAATGTAGCAACAAAGGATTTTGAGCTGCTACTACCCCATTGTCAAGTGTTTTCAAATTCCTCTAGAGGAATAGGGAGATCAAAGCAGACCATCTTGCCCTTTAGTGATACAGTAATAGAAGAACAGTCAAAGAACTTACAAACTGTTTCATAAATTGGAGGCCACAAAGAAGTATTTTAAACTGGTTGGCTTTTTAGCATCACTGTATATTAGTTGTGCCTAAAACTACTTTATTAACATCATTGTGTCACTTCAGATTCCAACAGTGTGAATATCCTGGTTTTACAAAGTTTCATTGGGGATGTAAATATTCCTGAACGGTAGTTTGTTGATAAATAATTGCTATTGCAGTATTTTTTTGACAGGAATTGTGGTGGGTTGACCTCTACTGGCTGCCAGGTGCCCACCAAGCTGGTCTATCACTCCCTGCCCCTCAACAGGATGAGGGGAGAAAGTAAGATGAAAAGCTTGTGAGTGGAGATAAGGAGAGGAAGATCACTCACCAGTTAGTCACAGGCAAAACATACTTGAGTTGAAGATTAATTTATTATCAATTGTAACAGAAGAATAGTTAGAAAAAAAACAAAACTAAAACTGCCTTTTCCTACACCGCGCTCCTCCCCCCCTGCCCCCAAATCTTTCTGGGCTCAACTTCACTCATGACTCTTCTACCTTCTTGCCTCAAGTGGCTCAGGGGAATAGGGAATGGGGGCTGTAGTCAGCTCATAGCACTTTCTCTGCTGCTCCTCCCTCCTCATGCTCTCCCCCTGCTTCAGCCTGCGGTTCCTCCCTCAGGATACAGTAGTTCACAAACTGCTCCAATATGGGTCCTTCCCATGGGCTGCAGTTTAAGAACCACTCCAGTGTGTGTCCCCTGTGGGGTCACGGGTCCTGCCAGAAAATCTCCTCTTGCATGGGTTCCTCTCCACAGGCTACAGATCCTGCCAGGAGCCTGATCCAGTATGGGTTCTCCATGGGCTACAACTTCCTTCAGGGCACATCTGCCTGCTTTGCTGTGGGGTCTGCAATGGGCTGCAGGTGGATAGCTGCTCCACCGTTAACCTCCATGGGCTGCAGGGGGACAGCGAGCCTCACCATGGTCTTCTCCAGAGGCTGTAGGGGAATCTGTGCTCCAGTGCCTGGAGCACCTCCTCCCTTTTCTCTGCTGACCTTGGTATCTGCAGGGCTGTTTCCCTCACATTTTCTTACTTGTCACCTTCATAGTGTTTACCCTTAAATATGTTGTCATGTAGGTGGTATGTTACTGATGGGCTAAGCTTTGGGCAGTGGTGGGTCTGTCTTGGAGCTAGCTCTACCCAACATGGGGGTAGCTTCTGGCATCTTCTCACAGAAGTCACCCCTGAAGCCTCCTGCTACCAAAAGTTTGCCATATAAATCCAATACAGGAATAAATTTATTACTTTCAGGAAGTTTTTACACCATTCCATACCAACTTACAAGTGTAGCTTATGTCTTATCAGCTCTTTTTTGTGATTTTTCCCTGCCCCTCCCGCCCCCCCGCAACTTAAATAGTTGTCTGCATAATTTAAGTGAATCCTCAAATCTTCCCTGTAACTATACTTCAAATTTTAATATATATAATTTTATATATACACCTTACAAAATATACTGCAGTGCTATACGAGAGTGGACTGCTGAATGTATAGAGCTTTTATCCTGGTATATGTGACTAGGAATATATGCACTTACGGAGCAGTGCTCATGAGAAATTTCACACCTCTTGGCTCTGCTGAGTCCAGTTTTGTGTCTTTGACATGAGAATAGGGAGATTCTCCGGTTTTGTCTGTCTTCATTATGAATGGATTTTTTAATACCTTTTTTCTTTAGCCTACTTTCCCTCTGAAGCACCTTCTGAGCTTAAAGAGCACCAGCTGTATGTTTTGGTGTTTTCTATGAATGGTGTTTTCCTTGCCTTCCTTTATTTTTGTGGCTCACCACTTTCTTCTCCCTAGTTATCTTAATATTGTAATGCCATGGTTATGAATGCCAGCTGGCTTTGGTAAACTTCAGTGATAATGGGGGTTGAGTGGCAGCTGAGATGATCTTAAGTGTTGATGCTGGTTTGGGACTCGATTTATATGCTTATGTTCTCTGGATTTAATTCCTTGCTTGTTTCTGTGTTTTAGTGTAGGGTATGTTATATGGGTTACTTCATAAATCTTCAAGGCAGAATAAGGCAAATGAGATATTATTTTTCTTCAGAGCTTTCATTTGAATTGTATCTGTGAGATTGCTGCCAGCTTTGTTTTTATGGTTATGTACCTGGTAACAATTGTTGAAAATTGCAGTTTGAGCACATCTGTTCTAGTGTTGAATGGGATAAACACAAAGTTGTCTTTATACTATTTGATTTCTTTGAGTTCAGATACTTCTGTGTTTCTGTTGACACCTGGTGGAGCTACTGACATGCTGTTAACTGTCCTACACAGTTGTACTTAATCAGTGTGTAATTTATGATCTAACACTTGTTTGCACCTAGAAGAAAAAGTTGTTTCAGCAATATATTCCATTTTGCTTGTTTGTTTATGCTTAAAAATCCGAAGAGCTTAATGGTTTTTTTGTTTTCTTACAGTTCAACTTTGTGGGAAAACTTTTGGGTCCACGTGGCAATTCTCTAAAGCGTTTACAGGAAGAAACACTGACAAAAATGTCTATTTTGGGAAAAGGTTCTATGAGGGACAAGACAAAGGTAAGACCTGAGTATGTTGGTGGATTATTTGATACCTGAATTTCATAACTTAACCTAAAATTCTGGGGGAGGTGAACAAACACTGTGACAAAAATTGGAGCAAACAAAAAGCATTCTCGTATTGGTTAGATTCAGATGGAGTCTGTTTTCTTAGGAGTCTGTTCTTGCTGAGTATTTTGAGGCTACCATGAGTTGTATGTAGGCCCCCCTGAAACTATAGTCCTTGGGGATGTAAGTGGGGCATTAATAGTGGCATGTTCTAGTTATATAATGAGTTTATATGCTTATGTTATATATATGAGTATAATATATATATTATGAGTATATATGTTTATAATGAGTAATGACCAAGTGAATGTGGCAGTGTTCTCACTTTCGAAGGAACCTGACTTCTACATAGATCCAAACAAACATTTTCACATAAAATAACACTTAACGTTAAACTTAGTAACACTTCTAGACAAAGAGGAAAAACAGCCAATGAAAGGAGATAAAATACAACCAGAAAAAAAATATACAGCTAGGAGGATTTATGCAGCCTAAGCAGTTGACAAATTGCAATTGTTTCTGTGGGAAGTATTTGGTTGTAGTGGATGTATCCATTATAATAGCCAAAGTACACAGCAGAAGAGAAAACTTTAGCTTGATAGGTGTTTGTACTAATCTGTTTCACTCTGTACTGAAATAAATCTCTGGCTAAATTTGTGGCAGATAAGTGTACATCAGTGAGGAGATGTCACTTGTCTGGTAAGCTGCATTTTTTTTAATTGGAGTATTCCTGATAATCCAAATTAAAGCACTGAACATATTTCTTGCCTGTAGCATACCATGTTTTATAGGCCTCCAGTGAAATCTTTCTGTGGTTATATAATCTTGTTATGGGTTTGTGTGGCGTGGTTTTCTTTGGTAGTGGGGAAGGGGGCTGCAGAGGTGGCTCTGTTAAGAAGCTGCTAGAAGCTACCCTGGTGCCAAAGAGTCGGACCTGCCTCTGACCCAGGCCAAACCAGTCAGTGACAGTGGTAGCACCTCTGGGAAAACATTTAAGAAGGGGAACCGGCAGTGTGGGAGTTGGGGAACGTGAGAGGAACACCTCTGTCGATACCAAGGTCAGTGAAGAAGGAGGGGGAGGAGGGGCGCCTGAGGAGGCTGATGGCCCTGCAGCCCGTGGTGAGACGGCAGGCTGTCCCCCTGCAGCCCATGGAGGTGAACGTGGAGCAGAGTGTGACTGGAGAGCAGCCTGTGGAAACGACCCGCGCCAGGGAAGTTTGTGAGGAACTGCAGAACGTGGAAAGGACCCAC
>VYZV01035816.1:9994-29256 GCA_013401275.1 Pandion haliaetus | reverse complement strand
GCGGGGGTGGGGGGTGAGTGAGCAGCTTCATGGTGCTTTGTTACCGGCTGAGCTGAACCCGAAACCACGACAAATCTGAAACTTAAAAATACTGTGTGCTATAAAGGCAGATAATGGCATGCATATGGACGAGTGACTTAGAGGGTTGGTTACTGAATTTCCTAAACTATGTATTTTTTAGCACATTTCTCCATCAGCAAAATATAAATTTTACATGATTTAGAGTATTTATCAAGAGCTTGATCAGAGTTTTTCTAATGACTGCAGTATAAAAAAGTTCTGTCAGAAGCAGAAGCTCATGCTGAAAAGTTCAGATCCTAACTTGAGTCTCAGAAGCCTGGGAAAGAGTCTTAAAGGTTTCTTTTTGAATGATTTGAACTTCTCTTGTTTCCTTTGGTAAGGAAGTAATTGTTCAAACTTTCATTTTTCTTGATTGAGATGCTAGCCAAAACTGCCTGAGTAATTTTTTTTTTTTAAATTAAGTGGCTAACAAAGTTGTTTGAGCTATTGTTTGCATAGTACTTCAATGCAATTAATCTTTGAGTTCAGAAACAGTAAGATTCCTGTCATTGTGGGTCTGGTTTTGAAAGGGAAAATAGAGAGGAGCCAGTTGGATACTTGAATAATACGTCTGGAATAGCTTGTATGTACCTATTGGAATAGTCCTTCAGAAAGAGTAATTCAGAATTAAAGCAGACTACATTAACGACACTGTTTCCGGGACTCAGTTGAATCTATAGGTCATGTGCAAGAAAGTACTGGTGCTACAAAGGGATCCTATTGGCTAGTAACCTAAACCAGGTTGCACTCATCCCTGGCTCTTTTGGGGACACAGCTCAGCAAGCTGGATACTCTGTATGTGGAGAACTTAACCAAACAAGAGAACTTGAAACATTTTTTCTAGTTTCGTGTAGATTATCTATGTATTAATTGTTTCAACCATATCTCTTTTGCTAACAAGTAATTTACTTTTTTGCCTTGATCTTCATACATTCTTGGTTAGCATTTTGGATCTACTGTATTAAACTTGTCCAGAGAACTAGCAAATAAGAGAACCTTAATTATACAGTTTTCTGTGTATCAGGAAGAAGTAGTCTTTGCTGAAGAGAAGCCTAAGATTGAATTACTTGGTGTTGCTGCTCAGAAAGCCTGGCAAATTCTCCATTGTGACCAGTTTTTGCATTACTTGGAAAATCTAGCTGATACTTTAGTGTGGTATTGACAAATAATGAAGTACATCACACTTAAAATCATAGAATGGGTTGGAAGGGGCCTTTTGTGGTGTGTTGACCCTGGCTGGATGCCAGGTGCCCATCAAAGCTGCTTGATCACTTGCCTGCCTCAGCTGGACAAGGGAGAGAAAATAAAATGAAAGGCTCTTGGGTTGAGGTAAGGACAGGGAGAGATCACTTGCCAAATACCATCATGGGCAAAACAGACTCGACTTTGGGAAAAAATTTGATTTATTACCAATCAAATCAGAGTAGGATAATGAGAAATAAAACCAAATCTTAAAACGCCTTCCCCCCACCCCTCCCTTCTTCCTGTAAGAAGGAAGAAGCAATGCAGGGTGACAGGGAATGGGGGTTAGGGTCAGTTCATCACACATTGTTTCTGCTGCTCCTTCCTCCTCAGGGGAAGGACTCCTCACTCGTCCCCTGCTCCAGTGTGCCATTATGTAGATTTTTCTTCCAATTCTCATCGACTTTTTGATTTATCTAAGGGTCAGATGAAAGTGAAATCTGAACAGTATTATATTCTCCTGGTGAACAGAAGTTGGAGCAAACCTTGTTTTCAGAAGTGCATAGGTGATATAAGACAATGTTCAATGGCATGAACTGTAATTTAAAAAAAAATCGTGGAAAAAACCTATTTTCAGTTTTAAAGCACTACTGTGTTTAGAATTTTTTTTGCAGGTAGCAAAATCTTTGGAATTACATTATCACAGATTAAAAAAATTCAGTTGATGTAAATTAGTAGTCTTACACTGAAGACAAATTTGTACCACAGAACAGCTGAGAATCTGATCTATTGTTTCCAAGTTAATTGCAGCATCTCTGCTGTCACTAGAAGTGAGACAGCATATGCTGTGTGGCTATTTAGTGATGGTGATCACAAATTCTGGGATGAACCAATTGTTGGAGGCTCTGGATCAGATTGTCAGATATTTCTGAACACTTACATGTTAGTATACCTGCTACATTACCAGTTTTAAATGAGTAACGATTATTACATCTTCCCTGAAGAAAAGTGGCAGTAAGCGTCATAGACTTCTCTAAGCTGAATTTCTTAATACTTACTTTTTCTTAATTTTTTTGAACTTTAAAAGAACTTCAAAGGCTTGTGGAAGAAAGCTAATTGATGTGAAAGGTTGAGAAAATGTAGCAAAAGATCACTGTTACCTTTTGCCAGTTCTCTAGGGAAAGATTTAGATAAACCAGGATAAGATACGGATAAACCAGTCTGACTTTAAATTCATTTTGAGCAACAGTATTTCTCTAGCTCTGACTTGTAATTGCCTCCTTTGACTGTCCAATCTGATTTGGGTTTAACAGTATCTTTTTTCCTTACTCCTTAAACTGAGTCCTAGAATCTCTCTAGGCTTCTATTTCCATCTCTTGTCAACATCTGGAGGACCATTTCATGTATCTACTTGTGATATACAATATCTAAGTTCAGTAATTTTCCTCTGTGCTGTCTCTTCATCACTGACTTTTCACTAGGTCACTTCTGCTAGACTTCTCAAGCTTTCATGTGTCTATAGGAGAGTGAAAAAGTAAAAGGACTCACTTCGCAATTTCTTTATTCCATGACAAGATTGCATTTATATTGTAAATCTGAAGAAATAACTTAAAGCCTTCCACCCCAATCAGTAATTCACGTGTTACCAATAGTTCAAGACTGGTACAGGCCTTTCAACAACTTGAGTATTCTGAAAGGTTTATAAAATCTGACAAGCCAAATTTAAGGTAGCATTAAAAATAGATATCAGGTAGTACCTAAAGAAATTTAAAACCTAAATCACAGATGACATAGTGAAGATGAAAATGGACATTATTATGAGCATATTTTTATAAATACTGCTACTTAACTTCTGATTTAAAGCAGTAGACTTCTAGGGATGGTATCAGTTCTTGATAGCTTGACAAGTATGATGAAAAGCAAAAGGCTCTATGGATACAATAGAATACAGGGCAAAGTATATTAGCTGTCTTTAGTAGGCATATTACTAGATGCCTTGTGCTGCTGTGCATCATAAGTTGTACTAGTACTCTTCTTTGTTCTGGACCACGAAGGGATGAAATATAAGAGCACAAGGTACAAAGCAAATAGGGTAAGCTTTCTCATAAGGCTCCCAGAGTGCAGTACTGCAGGGATGTGTCTGTACTGAAAACATGAAATTAAATCAGATTGTCCAAATGATGGTGTGATAAATTTTGTGTGAGAAGATGGAGATTTAAAGGGCAGATTTAAAAAAAAAAAAGTGACTTGGCTGTATTTTAGCTTCCTTGTTTCACATCTGGTTCGCTTTCATCCTTTCTGCAGCTCTCAAATCTCCATTGCAGTAGAGAAAAAATGTTCTGTGTTTTGGCTAGCCAAGCAGCATCCATGTGCACTGGGTGAGCCAGGCCAATGTATGTTCTGTCAAGTAATAGAAGGCAGAGAATTTTGTGGGAGCTAAGAATACTGTCAGTGAGGGATATTGGAATGGGAACAAGCTGTGGCTTTTGTGTTGGTCATCGTGGGAATAAAAAAATCTGAGATGCTTAATATGTGCCCAAGGTTGGGAGATGTAGGCCAGTGAGTGAGCTCATTCTCACTTGTGTGCCATTAAGAGCTGTGGAGAGTGGTGTTGCCAAGTCATGTTACTGAATTGGGGAAAAAAAAAAATAATAATCAAAGTGAACTTTGCAAGTGAAGCAAGAAAAAAAAAAAGATAAAGTTACTTTAAAAGCTTGCTTTTGGGAACGATTTTAGAACAAACTTCACTGAAATTTCTTACATGTTTTTTAAAATTGCTCTCTGAAATCCTTTTTCATCAGGCACTGCACATGAAATTGTGACTTCTTTTGGTTATTGCTGTTACCAGGCAAGCTGATTGATAACCACAGAAATTAATTTTCTTAATTCTCAATCTTCGGCACATCTAATTGCACAGTGATTTTTTTCTTTTCCCCTTTAAAAAAAGGGACAGGGAATGTTTGATAGCGTATATATACTGAACAAAGTATATGGGGAGCGCCACTGATAAAAACCATCTAGCTTCCAGTCCTAGATGACAGTTCATATGTCTTGAATAACCTGAAACCATGCTGAAAGTGAGAACAGTTGCTACTAAAACTAAATGTTTAAGAGCTGTAATGTTTATATTAATTTATTTCCTAAGATCTGTTTTTTGTATTGACGAGATAATGTTTTTGCTGAAAAAGTCTAATCCTACTGACTCTGGCCTCTTAATATTCTTGCTGTGGATCCTCTAACAGCTAACTATATTCTGATTTTTTTAAACATCCCCATAGTCAAACACAAAGTCATAACAAGAATGTTATTTATGAGAAGCAGAAATGGATTGTCACTTATAAACTTCAACCCATAATTAAGGCGTGTGCGTGGGGGGAGACTACAAGTATTACTGAAACTATAATTTTAGTAATCTAAAGGATGAAGTACTTACCTGGTGCTTGCTAAATATAATAAGCAGCAAGGGAGACTTCTTAGAGCTTTGTTTTTTAGGTAGCAGAACTGCTAAGAATTTGATATAGTTACCTGGTAATGCAATGAAATTATTTTTAATGGTGGTTTAGTCTCTTGAAATGCACCTATAAGGTACACATGGAAGGAGGGGAGGCTATCTGAGACTAACAAATGATGTCCTTTAGGTTTGTGAACATTTTGCATGTGAATGCAAGTATTTGAGAACTGAGCTCTGCTCCACTACATTGAAATCATAGTTTCTCAGTCATATTGAAGTGGATTCAGTGAAGCAGAATAAAAGAAATAAACTTTGTTCTGAAATAGCTAGTGAACTCTTCCCCCCCCCAATGTCCTCCTCCCTTGTCTCATATGCTGTTAGTTTCATATCCAAGTAGCACAGTTCTGTGAAGGGGATATATTCATGGGGTAGAAGTCTCAGTGAGAACAGAAAATAAGTAAGTATTTAGCAGTGCAATAATCCTAAGATTGAAATAATATTGGTAAAAGAATCTTGCTCTTCTGGAATATTAGATCAAACCTGTTTCTAAAGACTTTACTTTTTAGAAAAGAGGCTTCAAGTTCACTTATGTTTCTCAATGTCTTCTACATGAAGCTGGTGCACTGGGTAAAATTCCTAGGAACGTTCTCCCTTGTGCTACAGTTTCTTTATGTGAGCAGAAGCTGATGGGGTCCTATTTTGTGTGTTACTAGTCTTTACTGTTGATAACCCAACTGATACTATTGTGGTATTTTAGCGACATGATTGAAGTATATCAGAAAAGTATGTGATTTTTATACTATTTTAGTTGACTTCTGAACATGAGTAAACAGTATGTGCAAATGCCTCTGAAGCAACTTTAACACTTCCATTATAATATGTTTAAAATAAGAAGGTGGAAAAAACCCAACTTTTTTCTTGTCTCCTAGGAGGAAGAGTTGAGAAAAAGTGGAGAGGCAAAGTACTTCCACTTAAATGATGATCTGCATGTTTTAATTGAAGTATTTGCTCCACCGGCAGAAGCATATGCCAGAATGGGACATGCATTGGAAGAAATCAAGAAGTTCCTCATCCCTGTTAGTATTTTAATTTTTTTAATAAGAATTCTGGTAGTCTTGAGTGAGAGGTTTTTGTCTCTAAAACTAACTACTGTACTGTACAATATTGGTCAGGTCATGTTGCTTAATTTCATTCACCTGTGAAAGAAGTGGTGATGTTTACAAATACTTTTCATTTTGATGTATGCTGTTACGTGAATGCATAACTGTCCACATAGTCTCATCTCATATGTCCTACAGTAAAAGAGCAAATTATTCTTGCTTAACTGGTCACATACAATGTATTTAAGTTTACAAATAATTGTAAAAACTTCTAAAATATGGAAAAATAGCTTTCTTTGCTTAAGGTAGAGCTTTTCTGTGTTCTTGGTACACCTGAAGCATCAGCATAGGGTTTGGGTCACAAGTGGTGTTCCCCAGGGCTCAGTACTGGGGGCAGTTCCCTTTAGTATCTTTATCGGTGATCTGGATGAGGGGACTGAGTGCACGCTTTGTAAGTTTGCAATGACACCAAGTTGGGAGGGAGGGTTGATCCAGTTCGCTACAGGCTTGGGGAAGAGTGGCTGGAAAGCTTCCTGGCAGAAAAGGACCTGGGGGTGCTGGTTGACAGCTGGCTGAATATTAGTCAGCAATATGCTGAGGTGGCCAAGAAGGCCAATGGCATCCTGGCCTGTATCAGAAATAGTATGGCCAGCAGGAGCAGGGAAGTGATCGTCCCCCTGTACTTGGCACTGGTGAGGCTGCACCTTTAGTAGTGTGTTCAGTTTTGGGCCCCTCCCTACAGGAAAGACATTGACGTGCTGGAGCGTGTCCAGAGAAGGGCAACGAAGCCGGTGAGGGGCCTGGAGCACANCTGGGGATAGGATGAGAGGAAATGGCCTCAAGTTGCGGCAGGGGAGGTTTAGATTGGATATTAGGAAAAATTTCTTTACTGCAAGGGTTGTCAGGCATTGGAACAGGCTGTCCAGGGAAGTGGTGGAGTCACCATCCCTGGAGGTATTGGAAAAGCATGTAGACAAGGCACTTCATGACATGGTTTAGTGGGCATGGTTGATGGTTGGAGTCGATGATCTTAAAGGTCTTTTCCAACCAAATGATTCTATGATTCCTTAAGAAGAAATAAATTTGAAGTTGTAGTATTGTTTCCACCCATAATTCTGGCTCAGTGTTCAGTGCTGAGGATCAATACATTTTATTTTGTATCTTTGTATCTTTATTTTTTTCACAAAGCTACTGATACATGAGTTATACTTGTCTTCTGGTGTATACGTCAACTTGTGCTGCATGGATGTATAAAATGTGATTTCCAGTGTAAGTTTGTAGTCCCGGTTTGGGATATGTATAGACAATGGTGTTGCAGAGTTTCCAGTGTCTTTCTACAGAAGATTCCTTTATTTGCTTCTCATGTGGGAGCCAGCCTTGATTGTTTTGCGACATTAAACTGCTTGAAACAATCCAAGCTCTTTTAAGAAGCTGGGGCATTTGAGGTGGTGTTACTGTATGTGAAGTCCGAACTATTAGCTCTTCAGTGAAAGTTCTTCTATTTTTATTGGTTATTGAATGAATATAGAAAGCAAAACATCCTCAAGGTGCATTGAGTTCTGTTTATTTTTACTGCTGAAATGTTATCCAAGTGTTATTCTTGGTTAGTGTCAGATCTTGGAAATGTGGGAGACATAGCTAAGGAAACTTCAAGGTGTGTCTGAGTGACAGCAGCACATAAAGGTTTGAGCGTATAGTCAGTGTAGCTGTATTCAGGACCAGTTGGGGATGCCTGTTGAGGGTAGTCCTGACAGTTGTGCTCGAGGGTGAAGCAGTTGGTGCTGATGACCTGACAGGGCTACTCTATGCATTTTGGGGCTTTTAGTTTTTATTAAACCTAGTCTAGATCCATGAAACTTAAGTCCCCAAGTGATTGGAGTTGATTGTGTGCTCCTGGAGCGTTTCTTCTGGCTTGTTTTTGGCTGAATGAAAGTTAGTTCATATGCCGCTATACTACTCCATGACATGAAGCAAAGCATGGTAAGTAACGATCATCAGGAGATTCATTTAGGAATACATCCTAATGTGAAATAATGTACTAATGTGGATGCACCTTAAGACAGTTAAATCCCCCCAAAATGTCCTGAGCATTATGTTCTATTATAAAGAAGCAAGCACCACATCATAACTTTGCAGGTTCCAAAGGGCTTTTTTCTTGATGTATATGAAGAGGTAAACAAACATACTACTGTTCAAACATCATAACTAATTAGGTAGGAGATAATCAACAGATTTGTAGGAATACTGGGCTGTCATAATGTCAAAGGTTACTGTATTTACATGATTAATTATTTGATTGTATGAAGAGATAAAGGAGAATTAAGTTCTTGGCTATTCTAATGAGCAAACAGCTGTTTTCTTTTTAGATGAAAATGTTCGATTTGATAAGTGCCTTTTGCATGCACTGGAAGTAAGGATATATCTGATCCCTCTCTCCCCTTCATCAGAGATCTTATTTTTCTTCATTGAGCTTGATTCACTTAAGCTTGATTCATTTATTAAGATATTATCAAAACCTAGCTGTAACTCTACTTCTGTTAAGCTAGTAGAATTACAGAGTGATAATGAGCAATTCCATTCATTGGTTGTACACTTCTCCATGTCAGTTTTTGATCATTGCATCTTTATTGTACTGAGCTGAACTGATGCTACATAATCTTTTCTGAACTATGGGATCAAGCCACTAATCTTAATTTCCCTTTGGCTTCTCAAATGTAATCTTATCAGAATGGTTCTAAATGCCCTAAAGTCTTCTGCCTGGCCCCCCACAGCCACTCCAGGAAGCAAGAAGGAGCACTCTGTCCTCTCCAGAACTACCATTTGGTTAACTGCTGCTAAATGCAACTTAATTTTTATTTTCTATAAGGTCTGTTGTGGCTTTCTTAGCAAATTAACAGTTTTGTTTCAAGTAAGAAGTCCTGCTATCAGTATATGTGATTATGATCTTAATTTGTATTCTCCTTACAATGTAAGCTAACTATACCTTCCAACAACCTCAGATACTAATCTTAATTTATGAATATGGTCATCGTTCAGTTTTCAGATTAGGCCTGAATGTACAATCACAATTGGTGCTAGAATGTAGGATACAAAGTACCCTTGTAGTAGCTGACTATAGCAAAAATGCTTCAGCCTCTCTTCTCAGGTCTTTAGATCCACAAACAAGCACCTTTGCATTGAAGTTCATCCTCAAGCAGCTGCAGTGGTGTACTTTCCTTTAACCTATTGGTATAACTCAAACCAAGACATAAAAACTTCTGACTTCAGTTTTTGGGGCTGTGCTTATCATATTGCCTTGACTCTCAGCTGTCTTCTGTAGGTAGAATTGTGGCTTCTGAGTTCAAGTATATTCTTTTGTTCTGCTTTAAATGAGCCAGTCCCTTTGTTCTGTCCAGACCCTCTGGTCAGCAGTCTGTTCAGCTGTTAGATTGGTGGGTGATGTGCTTGATATTAATAGCATTAATTCTGTCAGTTAAGATAAAACCCCCAGGTGCTTCCACCCTCACCAGCCTGCAGGTCCTGTATCATACCATGATTTCCGCAGTTTTGGCCAATACGACTTTTCTTAGTCCATTTTGCTTAAATTTTTTTAGTAGTGGTAGTCATTCTTCTTTTGACAGCTACAACATTAATTATGCTTTGCTGTTGGTTACCCCAGTTACTTGTTTTCCTTATTTTTATACATTGCTTTAAAGACATCTTTGAGAGAACAATCTGTAGTAGTCCATTTACAATGTGAGCAGAATTTATAATTTTTTCCTGTAGTCTGCCTTGCCTCCTGCACGTTCACTTTGTAAGGTGTGGTGATGAAATAGAGTTTAATGGCATTTGGAAGAGCTGTTGGGCTCTACAAACTCACACACTTTTCTTTAAACAAGCTGGTGAATAACTGTAAATTGTATAAAGGTGGCTGATAACTATTCATTGCTCACTGCCAGGATAAAGATCTGCTTGGCAGTTTTGCAGAACTGCATAGGGTTTTTCAGGGATCTGTCCTAACATTACATAAAAAACTGTTTTTACTAATAGTTTGAATGATAAATTGGAATAAAGTCTTACAGGTGATCCCAAGGAGAGCTGCTGCTGCCAGTGTGTTGATCAGGGCTGGGTGAGGATTGGAGACAAAATCTAAAAGAATGTTGCTTAGTTGCACCATGTAAGTAATTCTATGTAGGGAGAAAATCTCTTGCGTGTATCTTGATGACGTAGTCATTCCTATGGAAGAAAGCATCCTCTATGTTCAGAGAAGACTGTAGTCAGGATGGGCAATGCTCATAAAATGGGTGTATATCTGTTCACTTGAAATTCATCAGCAGCATTTGGTGGCTGCCTAAACTGTACAGTGTACAGGGAGGAGTGCAGTCTAAAGGGTTTCCATGTCTGTCTTGTATTCTAGGGGAGGAAGAGATTGTTATCTCCTCAGTTTGACTTGAAGTGTGCTGTTTTCCAGCAATGGGCATTCATAAATTGACCATCTGTTACTTTTAATTGAAGAATCCATTTCAGAGTCTAATGGATTAACACTGCAGATTATCGTGTTTTCCTTGTACTGCCCTTTCACTCTGTATCTTCCTGCTGCCTCTGGCATATGTGATAAGGACCATATTTTCTGTTCTGTGCCTTTGCACAGTGGAGTCCTTGTCTGTGACTAAGGCTGCTGGTATGTCTAGTAGTATGCTACAAGAAAATGAGAGCATCAGGGAGAAAAGAAAAAGGACCCAATGTGTACAGTGGCAACCTAAGCACATCTTTGTTAGGAAATCAAATGAAATTAATATACAATGAGCAAAGGTATTTTTCCAGGAGTCCAATTCTGAGGAGGATATCTTGTGGGGAAGTTATAAAGGGCATCTCTGATATATCTTATGTCAGAACTTTGAGATGAGGGGATTGCTTTTGTGGTACAGTTTTAACAATTCATTAGCATTTTGTTTCAAGATTGAAGTTCTTTGTTCCATACATTGCATAGAATTTTGCATTTGTAGCCACTTCTGGTCCAGCCACAAAGTATAAATATAAAGTGGGTTTCCGTACAGTAGTTGGCCAGAATAGTGTCCAATTGCCTGTTTCTATTCTACTCTCTGTGATGGTTTGGCTATGCATTGGTTCCAAGTTGTTTTATAATGGAATCTGTTTCTCAAAAGCTTCAATTACGCAGTTTGAAACAGTTGATTCAGTCTTCCAGACTTTTGTCTTCCTGTTTGCTGTTTGGTTTCTGCTGCTAAATAGAGGATGATCTCAGATGGGCAATTGAGTTAAATTCCAGAGCCTGTTTAAGACAGTTTGGACAAAATGATTCTGTAGTGCCACTTTAACAGTAGTAACTATCTTCAGTAATGGCATGTGAAGGAAAACTTTATTTCTCTTTGTGGAAGCTAGGGGAAGCAGAATGTTTCAAGGATAATTGAGATCTTTGAGTTCATAGCTGTTTTAATTTCCTTTCAATGCGGAGTTATGTTTCATTGAGTTGTGTGATGAAAGGCTGCCTGACAGTCTTTTGGTACCTGCCTAGTGCATAAATGTAATAAAATCAGATTTCCAATAAGAGATGCAGATCCTTTGTTTTGTAATTGAAATGTAAAAATAGGTAGTATTTGGAGAAACCTGCCTTCTTTGAAATGGGAGGATTTGCAGAAGATAAGAGCTGTTACATCAGAAGTATCACTTCATTCTTATTAGAGGACCTTTTAATATTTTGATACTTAGTGTGTATGTATACACATGGAGTAAAGTGTTTTTCTGATTCACCTTTACAGATGCATTCTTTGGCTCACTTTAAGTGGAGGAAAAGTGGCAGAAAAATAGTAGAGCTCAAGAGTTCATTGCTGTATCTATTTTATTCCTGTGTGATGTGCTAGTTTTGGCAGTTGGCTCAAGGTCCCCGAGAAGACTCTTGTGTATTTGAGAAGTACCGTATTAATTCCATGTAAATAACTAGCTTTCTTTTTGATAGACCTTGAGAGCGGATTTGTGCAGAATAAGAAACAAGCCATGTGTCTTCAAACTGTTTATCCTCACATGTTCTAGAATTGAAATTTTTGGAGCTCTTATTAGATAATAGCGCATGTTTGTATTGAATTAATTTCACTGTTTATTCTTTCTTTAACTCCTGATTTAAGTGTAGATGTCTAATCTGTTGCTTAGTTGTTGGGGACTGTTCTCTACAGTGTATTCTGTATTGCTTTGCAACACCAGGCAATGCAATTTTTGCTGCTTTTAACACACTATCATACTCCAGCTGGAACTACAAACCAGATCTCAGCTCAGAAATGGGACCTTGATTTTTTTGTTGTTTCTCTCTACAGCATTTTAACATTGGCATTTTAATTGGTAAAGCTACATGGAGGTAATATGCAAGGGGAAAGGACAACAAGCCCGAGCAAAAAAAGCAGTTAATATGTAGAATTCTTTTAGAATTTTTTTCACTGAATAATATGCCTATAATATACTGAATATTAAACTTTTTCAATGGGATGCTCAACTTTTCAAGAGGAAATTTTCAGGAGCAGTGTTTGCTGATACTGACTTGGTGTAGTGGTTGAACAGTTTGGTTTTTTCTCACTCCGCCCCTGTTTTAGGACTACAATGATGAAATCAGACAGGCACAACTTCAAGAATTAACATATTTAAATGGTGGTTCAGAAAATGCAGAAGTTCCAGTAGTTCGTGGAAAACCCTCTATTCGAGCAAGAGGAGTACCAGTTCCTGCTTTGTCCAGGTAGGTATCTCAGCTGCAGTGGAATCTAATTTGGATGTGTATATTTTAAGCTTCTCCCTTCAAACACTAAAAAACCCCTGGAGTACAATTGTGAAATATGTGAAGGACCCCCAAAATAAAAGCAAAATATAAGGGAAGCATCTTGATTTGTTGAAGGTAGTCTAATTAGCTTAGATTGAAGTTTTCATGGTTAATGGCTGAAATTTGTCTTATGAAACTTGAATGGTACCTAAGTTACAAAACAATGTACATCATAAAGATGTTCAATCTTATTGCGAGCGGCACAGTAAGACTTCTGTGCAGCTTGACTTCTAACTTTCAGTTGATCCTTAGGTGCATGTAGGGTCTGTGTATTTGCCCTATGGAGCTCATGTCTTTGGAAAACTGGTAGATCTTGCCTTGATTGACATGAATTTTGGATCAATTTCTCTAACTTATGGAATATACATATTCCTTTTACTGCATTACAAAATTCTTATAGTCCTGATAAAATAATGTTATGGAAGTGTTTTGGAGGTAGAATTTGGATTTAGTCTCATCTGTGTTGTGCTTATTTCATAAAAATGTGGCTTTTGTTTGATTCAGAAATAGGCAAGTCTATTACTACTTTTGCTTTATTTTTCTTTGACACAGGAAATGTTTTATTTTTACTCTAGCATCCCCTATCTTCTTTGCAGTACAGAGATGACAGCTTCTACTCCTTTGAGTTGTGAAGTGTGAAAACAAACTAAATAAAGTGCATAACTGTTTCTGTTACAGTACAGAGAGATTGTGGTTGCAGCAGCTAAGTGTAACAGTTTTCTGTGACCTGTTCTCCAGTTGTGTCTATGGCACTTATTAATGCAAGCTTGAAACTTAAGTTTCAGCTTTTAAAATAATTTCAAATTAATATTCTGAAGTGTTTTAACTCAGATTAAGCATGTTAGAAGAAAAAGCAATAAGGAATTATTCCATTCATACAGATCTCTTTAGTTACGTGTATCCTGTAATAATAATTGCAGATGCAATGCAGAATGAATCTTAATTTGGAGAATTTACACTTACTGTTGGTTGTATCCTGTACGAGTATAATTATTTACTCTTAAATAAATTTTTGTTCTTATATTCTTAAGTAATATTGTGTAATATGTCCATTCCACTACTTCTCTTGATTTTTAACGTTGTTCAGAGTAGTGGTAATTATATACCAAGGTTCACTTCTGTAGCACTGTAATCAGCCATATAAAAGTGCTTGCAAATTAGAACTCATCTGATTTTGGAGATGGGTTTTTTGCTAATTTTCCTTCGGTTCATAAATATCTGTTTTTAACTCTCTCATAGATGCCTGTAACAGATCTGCTACAGGTGCTCAGTACAAAGGCACTCACAATTCTATTTCATGTTTTCTTAATTTTTCATATGTCCTTAAGCAGTGTTTGTGATACAGAAGTTATTGTTTGGTCTGATCTTATCACTAAAGTTTCATACCTAATTTCCACTACTAGAATCTAGCACATGCATGCATAATTAACTTTTCATATTGTGGAATTTCCAGCATCACTACTTCTGTCCTTTGGATTTTGGTATATTATTTTTTCAAATCTTCATTTTATATAAGACATACATGCTGTTAGGTAGCTTACAAAATCCTTTGCAGTTTATCCTATTGGCCTACAACTATGGAAGTGTCTTCAGGGTAAATTTAAAGGTTATTAGCATTTGATTTGGAGATGACAGCTAAAAATTGTATTTTTCGTCTTTTTAAATATACGTTCTAAGGAAAACTGAAGGTTTGTTTGACTTGTCCTTACTTTAAGGCTTGTCTTCAACTCCAAGAATTTCTTCCCCTCAGAAATCGAAGCACATTATTAGCATATTCCTTAAGTGAATTTCAATGCTATTGCTCCTGAGATACTACAGCCATTGAGTTAAAGATCTCAAACTCACTTGTAATGCTCTGATTCTTTTTTAGCACAAATTGGTTTTAGTAAGTAATACTTCTGTTGAAGGAAAGCTTTGTTAAAGGCTTTGTCTTAGTAGTAAACAAAATAGTTTTAATAGCAAGCATCCCTGAGATATCCAGGAGAGGTTGAAGCAAAGCCCGAGAAGACTTGTAAAATGAAGTCTAATGCATGAATCCTAACCTCTTTTTAAAATCTGTAGAATATTTTTAAGATACCAACTTTGATACATGAAACATCCCGCTGAGGATGCAATATCTGAGTGTGTTTAAGTTCCCTGTTTTTAAGCCTTTATTCCGGAATAGTTTCACTTTAAAAAACAAACAAACCTAAACAAAAAAACCCCAACACCAAACCGCAGTACTAATTTATGCCTTTTTTTACTCCTAATTGGACATTGTGAAACTGGAGATAATGCATTTTACCAAGTGCCTTCTTTTAAGACTTGTTATGTGTATGTTTAGCTCATACCAAAATTTTACTGTGTAGAAAACAATACTTACTGTGCTTGCATACAAAGTTCTAGCTTGCGCACAGGTATTCCTGTATATGGTAAGTCATTTCCTAATGGTTATGGTTTGATGGTAACTTTTTATTCTGCTATTTCTGGCTTGTTCCAGATTTTCTTGACTTTTTTGACTCTAGACCCAAGTAAGACTTTGGATGGAAATCACTGTAGAAGGGTTGTATGGTTTTTGAGCTTTGTCTTTAGGAATATGCTTTTCTCGTCATTGATCTTGGGCATATAGCTGCTTCCTTCTCCCCCCTTGCCCACACTTTTTTTTTCTTTGTCCCAATACTGTTAAAGATGTCCTTCAGATGTAATCATAACACTTACATTTTCTGTGTTATTATGCTGAGCTTTTAACCTATTTAGGCAGTGCCTGCCTCTTCTGTGCAACAAGAGAAGGGACATGAGAATCTTTCCCTGGTGAAAGTCTGACTTTCATTCCTTTTGTTCTTACTGGAAGCTGACATCGTTCTTAAATGTTTTTTTTAGAGGTGACTATAAAATGAAGGATCATACCAGCTACTTTTTAATTAATTGTGCTAGCAAGCTTAGAGGATCCAAGATGTTTAATGTGCTGTTATAGTGAGTAGCTAGAAGTGTAACTCTTTCAGAATCAGTGTTTCTTTAATGCCCTGAATCAGCACAATATAAATGATAATACTACTGAAATGTGAATTGAGACTTCCCATTAACTAAAAACTGCAAATAAACGTGTTAACATACATGTTAATGTATACCTCTAAGGACATTTTGCAAATAAAGTAGCATTTCCTCTCTAAAACTTCACATTCCTATTTTAGAGAATAAGTTAAAACAAGATTTAAGGATCACTCAGTTTTGAGTCAAACTAAGTTATATTGGAAAAGTGAAATTCTGGAGGATGATAATAGTAAGTCTAAGAATATACATGAATCTTCCTTGCTACCTTGGGGTGGGGTAGGGGGAATCAATTCATGTCACTTAAAGTTAGAAAACACGTTTAGAATCATAAAATGCTTTGGGTTAGAAGGGATATTTAAAGATCATCTAGTTCCAAACCCCCGGCAATGGGCAGGGACACCTTCTACCAGATCGGGTTGCTCAAAGCCCCATCTAACCTGACCTTGAACACTTCCAGGGAGGGGGCATCCACAGCTTCTCTGGGCAACCTGTTCCAGGATCTTACCACCCTCCTCATGAAGAATTTCTTCCTTATGTCCAATCTACATCTACCCTCTTTGAGTTTAAAAGTGTTGCCCTTTGTCCTGTAACTACAGGCCCTGGTAAAACAATCTCTCCATCTTTCTAATAAGCAGCTCCCCTTAAGTATTGAAAGGCCACAGTAAGGGAGAGCTGGTTGGGTTCACTCCCCAGATTGAGAGGAATTGTATTTGAAAGCAGCTGTTTTGGTTTTGCTAACATGAGGGGAGGAAAAAGTAATTTCTTATAAAGCCAACATGTAGGAATAGTCTAACTAAAGAAATAGCAAAATTCTCGTTTATGCTTGGCTATGATTGTGTGTGTTTTTTTACTTTTCCCATTTATTCTTTTTATTTATATTTCATTTTATGCATGGCTGGCATCCTAATGGTTGAATGACTCTATCTGGAGAAAAAGAAAACTGTTGCAGAGGTTGTAGGTTAGAATTTGCTGTCTTATATGTCAGAAGTAATATGAGGTGATGTGGTTCACTGCTGCAATGTGTTTACAAATTCCAGTTGTTCTCCTGCCATATGTCTGGAACCAAATGGTTTCTTTTTTGAATAACTTTTTGTTGAGAACGTATAGGTAGTGTACTGCAAAAGATACTGTAGCACAAAAATTTGGCAAAGCCAGTTCAGGATCCAGGACAAAGGCAAGTATTATGTTTAGTGTGTTTTGTTTCTCTAGTCTTGTGATAAAGCTCCCATTTTTCACAGAATTGTAACATGAACATACATATTACTGTTTTCAAATTCAATAAAATTGAGTGTTAACTTCAATGGTGAGTCATTTAAAAGAAAAAAAAAAAGAAGAAAAGGCAGAAATCCTAGCTCTTTGAGTGGCATTTGGATATTAGTGTTCAATATTTTGGTACTGACATTTTAAAATAACAGGTCTGTTGTTTTTCATAGGTCTAATATAAAACCTGAACAAAAATATTTACTGTGTGAGGAACACTGACTGTAGTTGGCTGAGCTCAAAGGAAGAATATATATCAGCATCTGGTAACAAAATTTGTTAGATCCATTTATTGAACAGTTTAAATCCTTGCACATGTATGGAACCACAAATGCTAAAATTAAAGAATTCCAAGGGTTTCCTCATTGAATAATACAGTGTTAAGGAACTGGTCGTAAATTTCACAATTATTTTTGTTTTAAAGCTATCCTTACATTTACTTCCCCTTCTGGACAGGAGATATTGAAGGAAATTCATAACACAAACTCATTGAATTGTTGTTATTTCACAAAAACAAAGTGAAGGAAAGCTGTGAACTGACTCTAGCTGTGATATTTTTAATCAGATTAATTTTGCTAAATCAGTCATCCAGTGAAAGGAGAAACTTGAAATAAAAATCAGTATAATACTAGTGAAGGAAGTGATAAATGAAAAGATACAGTAGAGATATTGCTGAGGGAAGCTGGAAGGGAGTATTGGCTAGATGCTATGTCTGCTATGGTCAAAGGCAGTAACCTAGTTTGCTGGAAACAAAGCACAGCAAAGTGCTGGAAAAACTAAAGGTCGAAGTAGTTTTCTATGGATGTATATAAGTTGTATGAGTTGGTAAATACTATTTTAGTGGCAGTCAACGATAAGATTAGTACCTGTGAATTACTTCTAAACATTCACAAACGTTCCAAGTCTAACATAGTATGCGGCTCTAAGTGGCACTAGATTTTCTTTAGAATGTTTTTCCACACACTAAACTCTTTATTCAAACAGCGAGAGATTAATCAGTTATAAAATGCAGTTCTAAAGTAATATTTTAACTGTACACAGTAAGGTACACTTTTCAGGTTTTTATACATTTAAATAATCTTCTATAATTACTATACTGTATTTGCAATCACAGTAGCACATTCTAATGCTTTTGTGAAAGGCTGGTTCTCCCATTCTCTAATGTATTTATGGTAGCTTAATAGAAATTTAGTGCTTCACTTGCAATTTAGTATGACAGGAAAAACAGAATAGTAAGTATAAATAATGAAATAATGTTACGGGTGGAAGATTGAGGTTCCAACAAAAAAAGTTTTCATGGCATTATCTTAAAGGGATGCTGTGATATGAGTTAAATTAGATTATTTCACCCCAGTATTCTGGTATACTGTTCAGTGTCTACTGAAAACAAGAGATATTAAATGAGTTACTGGGATTTGCTTTATTTGGTCTAGTTGATGGTACCCAGACTGAAAAAGATCTTTTCACTGCAGAGCCTAGAAGTTAATTGCATAGCTATGAAAGTAATATTATTCTTAATTTAACCACCTAAATTATCTGTGCATTTAATGGGGAAGGGTTAAATTCCTTCACTGGATTCACCACTGCTAGATTAATAAATTCAAGAAAATCAAAACCAAACTGATAATAAAGATGAAATGTAGAAGTATTTCAGATTTTCTCACATAGCTGTAGTAATCTGTTTTAGGTTAGTAAAATGTTTCGAGAGTATGAATGAATAGTCTCAAGTACATAGATGATCACTTTGTTGTTAAAGCATGTCTGGAGGTGGTAATAGGATCTGGCTAGAAGCTAGGATTTACTGAGTATGTTTAACTACTGTCTATTTACTACAGTCTGTTTAGTATAAAATACAGTTAATAGGTACTCAAGGAGTAGGGTTTCCCTCATCCAAAGACATCTGTGGGATTCTGGATAGTATACTGGCATAAGATTCAGAAGAGTGGTTTTCTTTTTGCTACATTTGTAAGACGCTCTAAACACTAATGTCTCCTGTGGTGCTTCAGTACTTGTGTATTTGCAGTATCATAAATCTGAGGGATCACAGGCAAGGACCTTCTTATTTCAGGTGTCCTGAAAATAAGGCACATTAAGTCTCTTTCAAAGTACTTATACAATCAAAGTATACAACAAGTTTGAAGACAGTTATGTGGGGGGTTCAGTGCCCACTTGTGTACACCATAACCCTGGATATATTGGCAGGCTCAGTACTGTGAAACATGTTCTTACAGGCACTGGTGTATAGAGGACATTCAAAAGACTTCTGAAAGGGAATGAGGTGACAGCATGGTGTTGAAGAGGGAAAATAAAGGCAAAAAGATCCTTCTTATATTTCAGAATATGAGCAGGTAGGCAAGGCTGACATGGGCTGAAAATGAGT
>VYZV01035815.1:66916-87675 GCA_013401275.1 Pandion haliaetus | reverse complement strand
AGTAGGCAATTTTGTGCCCATATAAATTGCCATTCATCTAAATCCCAGTGAAATCAATGTACTCAAAGTTAATGTTAGCCATTAATTTCAGTGGGATGCAAGTATGTGTCTTAAGTGCTTTGTTAAAGGGGAATCAATATAAGGATATGCCAAAATGTCTTTCATTATTACAGTTGGGGAACAGACTGCAATTATGATTCAAAACATAAAAGGTACAATAGACATCTATGATTAGGCAATGAAATATGCCTTTAATAAGCATAGTGCAGACAGTTTGTTTTGCAATAAGTAAACTTGTATAAAATTCATTGACTTTTTCATTCTTTCAGATCTGTGTGCTCTCTTTTAAGAGAGATTTTTTTAGTTTTATGCACAAAGTTTTCCTGATGTTCTTCCAGCAGAAAGGCTGGGTTTGCATGCATTTATTCTAGTGCCAAACTTGAATTTTACTGGGAAAAGAGGAAACAGCAGAGCAGTCCTTTTTTTTTCCCAGGGCAGCATGCAACAGATATGGTGTAATTACTCTAACTGATTTTTTTTTAAAATGGAGTATTTCTGTCCACTGCATGTCAAAGAGCTAATTATGTTTCTGTTGTGGCACTCAAAGTCAATATTGTCAGCTCTTCTTAGTTCTAATCCTCTACATTGAGTTTTGATGGGCCAGGTGAAATATCCCCTTCAGCACCTTACTGCAATTCTTGTCAATCATCTTGCCATGAAAAACATGCATATTACAAAGGCTTTGGCAACACTGCATCTGATTTCAGTCTTTAATCTTATATGCACCTTAAGAAAACACCATTCCAACTACTGACGTTCTGTTTGGGACATGAATGGGATCCTATTTGCTGTGGGAAACAAAAGAAATCCGTCTAATCTTTAATGGATATAATAGAACTCTTTGGCCATTGCAGTACAAAGGCTTAGTACTAAAGCACGGATCTAGGAAGAAAACAATTTGGATGGTGAACTGGTGCAGAAATGAAGCAGAATATCTCATGTGAATAAGTAAGAAAATGCATATATATTTATTCATTCATCATGTAATTGTAAAATACCTCATTTCAAGCACTGTTGGAGTTAGGAGACAGTCTTTTTGTAACCCCTAGACTTTCTTTGCAAGTAGTGCTGTTCACTGGAGTCCATTTCTAAGCATGGTACTGTGTGTGCCATTTTTTTTGTTGTTTCTTATAGACAAGATCTAGCACATCTAAAATCTTCTGGTCCTACAATGGAAAATTAACATCATCCCTAAGAAGCTGGAATATAAACTAATAAGGCAGGTTTCCAGAATCTGATTGCATCAGTCAGAAAGATAGAGTATGAAGAGAAAAGTGGATATTCCCTGGGGGGTAGTGTGAAATGGAGACCAGTCTTGTTTGAACAAGGTGCTTTGCATTGTTAGCTAGGTAGAGGTATTGGGAGTTGCAGCCTGTCAGAACCAGTACCTCCAAGGAGAGGGTGGGGGGAAATTTTTCCAGGTAAAAGTCTCAGCATTTTGTGGTAGAGTATGTCCAATACACTAATACAATAATTTAAGGAAACCTTTTATACTCCATGAAAGAAGAACCATAAAGATACTCACCCTTTCTGCGCTTCCTCCCCCGTTTTCCTTCAGATGATATGAAGACCAGAAAGACTGTTGGGTTTTTTCCGTCCTTCTTCCCTTTACTTTAAAGCAACATGGGAATCAGGCTTGTTCTTCCTTGTTTCGGCATGAAACTGAACAGCAAGATCCCTTTTCTTAAATCTTTCACAAGAAGACTTCTTTTTCCCAAGGCTGTGTGAGGAGTTAGAATTAGCTAGGTAGTAACATAACTCAAACAAATCTAAAACAAAAGGACTATAGATACCTGCTCAGTATTTGTCTATTAGAATATGTAACTCCAGTAAAATAAAATACTCAAGGGAAAGAAAATGAAAAAAGACAGCTTTTAGGCTTTAAACAAAAATCAAGAAAATAAATAAATGGTCCCTTCTTTGCAGGCTCCCTGTGAAACAAGGCCCAAATATATTATTCCATGGCATACTCCTAACAAAACAGTCAGAATTGAAAGCTTGTTTTATTTTTATCCCTTACTAATGTGTCAATGAACTGTAATGCAGCCAACCAATATTCTCTTCACACTGTGTCAGAGCAACAGGTTGTGTAGCAGCTTTTAGCTTTATGCAGGAGGTTGAGCTGTTGTACATGACGCTTTAGTTTGTAACGCAGTTAGTGATGCACAGCAATCTTTATTTAAACACCTTTGTTCAACAGGGACAAAGGATTGAGCTTTGGCATTTTTATTTAATCTTGATTATCTTCCTTTTTGTCTCTCTCTCAAAGGATCAAGAGGAAGTGCATTAATTTTCAACTTCACATGAAGGCAAGTTGTACAAACACAGCTGAAAATGTCAGGAAACCCAGGCTTTTTCCTTCGAGAAATGGAGTCAACTAATGTTCTGCTGGCAAGAGACTCCTGAATAATTGGGAAGCTTTTGTTAGGCACAGTAGTTTGGGCAGCAGGGTGTTGATACTCTGATAGCACTGTTCAGTTTGGCTGGCATAGATGAATGATTCCCATAATGTAGAAAGCAGAGATTATTAACCATATAACAGGAAGCAATTTAAAGAATACAGGCTGCTTTGGAAACTGAAGAAATGGCTCTCAGATTGTCAAAAGATTTTTTTTTTTCTTTTTTTTTTTTACTGATTTAAATTACACCAGACTGGGATCTAATTAAATCATGGAGCGCTTTTGATTTTTCCTTTGCAATTTTCATTGAGTTTATTTCTTAAACATATTTCAAACACAGGAAAATTAAAGGGAATTCTCTTGACACTTCAGTCTTTGCTTGCATTAATTTCTGGCCTTGTTCATTCTACATGTGTCCAGGATACCTTGAAGTTTCAGGTCAGGACTTTGGTTCTTTCTCTTAATTAGGGATTTAATTGTATTTTTCCTTGCTCCTCAAATTTTTCTTGTTCCGCTTTTTTGCGAGATGCTAATTCTATTTTACTTAGCTACTTTTAGCCCTACTTAAGAGTTAGTAAGTGAATTCCCTTTGGATGGGGTAAGAGTCCAATGTATTCATAAGAGAGCATTTCAGGATTTTCTGCTTTTGTCTCCCTTTAACTCCCTTGTACTTTCCAAATGTGGAAATGCCATAGCTCCACAGGAGGCAGTTCTAAATAAGTCCTGTCCTTAGCTGTGGTATAGTCCCCATTGAAGAATAAGAGACCAACCATTTGTGAGTGTTTACAGCTGGACCTTCTGAAGGGCATCATCTTTCCTTAGTGACAAAATGCATCAGATTCACAAGCTGTGACAACAGCACCTCAGGGTTTCCGTGACAATGGCAAAGTGGAACATCTGATGAAATCTGCTTGTGAAATACAATGCCGCCTTCTCTGTCACTGTGGTTACTGAGAGCAATAAGGTCTTGCATTTTTTGTATCGAGTAGCAAATTCTCAAAATGCAGAAAGCTACCCTGGAGATTGTCAATGTGTGGGGCTTAAACATCCTTGTGAGGCCACCTCATTGTCTTATGTTCTAGTTCTGGAAGTCCTAGTATTTCCCAGGTTCACTAATTGGGTGAACATTTGCTTTAAGCTATTGAGTTGATGCCTAAGAACAGCAGAGGGGAGTGCTCACTTGGATCTACATTATTGATTGAAGCACTCTCCCTCACTGTACTTCAGTGAAGTGTAGCCAAGAACAACAAGATAAGAATTAATGTAAGTGACAAGGGAGTTTCTCAGACTGTGCTGGTGCACATTAGCCTGGCTGAAGAGAAAAAGAAGCTAATACTTGAGTCTTTTGAGTTGCAAAGGCTCTGGTCAGCCCTTGAAGGGGAAGCACATGAATGGCCCAGTTGTCATCGCATTTTATTTTTCCTCCAACTTTGACTAATGGTGCATTTCCTCTGGCCTCCCACGGGCCATCCGTGGCTGACTTGCTTTGTCACTCTTCACGTCTAGTCGCTGCCTTTACTGTCCACGCTGTTCCCATGGCAGGAACCCGGTGTCCTCTAAAAAAACGCACAGGCACAAACCATCTGTCATTCTTCCCACTCCTCTTTCAAGTGACCACTTCCCATATTGTGTGGCCTTGCAGACTGAAAGCAGTCTGCCTCCCCCCTGCATGCCTGGAGTACATGCCAACTCTCTCCCTGCTTGATAAGGGACCGCCCGACATTCTGCCTGTAAAAATACTAATGGGCATCTCCCTGTTGATAACTAGCTCTGCCTTTTTATTGTGTTCATGGGGTGATAAGTTGTCTGGATCAACAAGGAATTGTCCCTTTTGCCACTTTGCAGGCAAAGTTATTAGGGTCAAATTAGGTGTGAGTTGTGAAATTAATCATTGCAACCACAAATAATTTGTAGTGTGCTATGGACAAAGGAAAAAAAGAAGCTGGAGAGTAGAAGGGGAAATCATTGTAGGGCACAAAGAACTAAAGTGATGGGGAAGGAGGGAGGAGAGAAGGGCTGGCAATGCTGTACAGGATGTTGAGTTAGGCCTATAGGCTGTGCTGGATTTGTTCTCCTGCACCTGTAGACTGTGAAACAGTAGAACAAGGTAGTTCTTTAATGTAATTTGAGATTCCTAATTAATCTACACCCAAGGTGTCTTAAGGAGAGGAAGATACCTGATTTTGCACCAGAAATAGTGCTTTTAAGCATATGTTAGTTGATGATATTCCTTGCACATCTCTAGATGTGGCCCCACCAGAAGCATGTTCGTGGGGCTTGTAATCGTTAGGCGCCCTAGGAAAATCTGCAGCTATGGCAATTGATGCAGACCAAGCTGTGCCTAAACTGTATCCGTCAAGTTGTCAACACTGATAGTGTAATTAGATATAGTTTTTATCTACAAAAATGATAAAAAAATAATCATACAAACACTTTTTTTTTTTTTTTTTACATTTAGTAAAAAACTGGGACCAATTTTGGGGTTTTTTTTTCAAGTACTGGCTTGTGAAAGATGTCAAAATCTGAATCACTAATCTGAATTGTGCATCTAGACTCTGCTAGAAATGGAGTCCAACAGATTGAAATTATAGCTCAGATTTCTAAGCTAAAAATCCAGTCCATCCTTCTGAGGCAGCACCTGACAATACATGTATGACCTATGTCTAGGAATGGTGTCCTCTGAATCATGCCTTTTCCTACAGCATAGCTTAGACTCACTGCTTGGGGACACAGCTTTTTGGGTCAGTTGTTGCCAGGGCTGCATTCACAGCCGTATTTAAGAGAGTTGATAGAAGAAAGCAATGTAGGAAAACCTTCAGTTTATGTATATAAATAGTGTAACTGGTGTGACCGTGTTTTTCCAGAACCATTAACCAAGTTTGGGAGAAGGAACATGCAACTCAGCAGTCAAACCTATGAAAGCCAAGCTTGTTTGGCTTTGTCTGTGTAAATTTGGTTCTAACTTCAGAAACTGGGGAGCTGCGAGAGGAGGATGGGAAGGGAAGATAGTGCAACACCTGCTGAAAAGCTTCCATTTTGTTTTCTGGGGTGAGAAGCCTGAATTCCGTGCCTAAAATACAAAGCTGAAGGTGTGCTGGATTTATTTGGAAATGCTGCAAAGCTATTCTCATTTCCTGTAACTGTTGCAAGGTTGGCCTTTTTCCATGGCTAAGCCCCAGTTCTTAGCTAGCCAGAATGAAGTGGCAGGAGAAATTCACACTCTCTTTCATCTTATAGTGTATCTAGGAAGGCAAGAACCAAGACTTTGAACCATTAATTCCTAAGTCTGTGGCTTGATTTGCTGCAGTAGAAACTGTTTTAAGAGTTTTGTCTTCTCTTACCAAAGCTAATTGTTAATTGCATCTTCTTTTGTCTAGCCACTGCCACAAGGAATGATTGCCTTCCGTGCTGATGACAGATCTGCCCCTCTGTTATCAGACACTGCTCTTTTGCCAGCTCAGTTTCATAACAATTGCCTCTGCCTGGGAGCCAGTGGAGCAGCCGTGTTGGGCAAAGCAGTTCTCCGAGGAGGAGAATGATGGATGACGGAGTGATTCCCTTCAACATGGCTGGGGCACTGAGGTTGTGTTAATTTTTTATCCCTGCCATATTCCCCCTTTCCCTGCTCTGAATTCTAAAAACGAATCATGGCATTGCTGTATGAACAACACCCACAGACGATGCTGTAGTAACTTGAAAAAACATATTTTATGGCACTGCTGTGCATCACTTTTGTCAAAATTGTCAGGAAAGAGATAACTGCTACAGGTGGCAGAGACTGCCGGATGACCATCAGAGGGTACATAGAGAATAAATTTGACTGCCTCTGCCAAATTTCTAGTGTTCATGCCAGCAATACTGCTTCCTTTTCTCTCACTACTGTCATATATGGCATTTTGCTACAGCTTGCATACTGGCCTCCCTCCTGTGCTCAAGGAAGCAGCAGGTCTGGCACTCATACTGCGCTGAGGTTCTGCAGGGCCTGAGGGGATGGGTTTGCAGTTATGCAGTTATACTGGCACAAAACTCTGGAGAAGTTGTACCAACACAAAGCAAAGTTTGTCTGGAAGCAGCTTGCTCTGAAAAGTGTCTGCAAGCAGTACAGATGTCCTCATGGAGGTGGGTTCTCAGGACTGGACCTTAGCTGTATTGAGAATCAGCTTTGTATTCACGTACTTCCCTGAAATATTCTCTAATAGTTGATTTGAACAGTCTTTAGCAGAGATCATATTTCTAGTTTGGGATTCCCTTTATATATCTCTCATTAATACAGGGATTCTCCACAATCAGGGACCAGCACCGCAGAACAGCTGGATCCATTTTGGCTTGACAAGGGGCATGGGCATTTTTTTATATATATTTATGGCTCTCGTGAACATTTAGAATGCTTTTTATAAATATTAAAAATAATCAAGAGTTCTGGAAAGAATTCATACTGCATTGCCATCATCTGCAGGAGTTCTTCCATCTTCCTCTAGAATATGTATTACTAGCTGACGCTGTGAACTAACTGGTCCAGTCTGGGAATTTCTAGCTACAACTAGAGGAAAAGGGAGGCTGTGAAGGGAATTGGTATCTCTTGATCATCAGAGAGAGCAAATATAATACAGGCGGCAGCCTGGCTGCCCCTGGAACAAGTCAGAAGCAAGAAGCTTGCAAGCAGGCACCTCAGAAAGCTCCCCAGAGTTTTGCTCTGCCTGCTGCACCCGCTGTGGTTACTTGGTAGGTTACTTGCCCTGCTTGTCTTGAGGTAGCTAGAGTTGGAGCATATGTTTTGCATTTAGAGCTTGGAGGATGCCCAGGTCCGACTTGGCATGCTGTCTGCACTGGGCATCAGCAGCACAGATGTGGAAACCACAAACCCGATTAATATGAGCCTAGAGTAAAAACTCAAATAAGCTTATAAATAAAACCAGACTTGCAGATTATTTGTTTCCATATTACTCTGTAATAGACCCTACTCAATATGTTTGTTTTATTTGGTTTGGTGACCGACATAGGTATTTATATTTCCAATAAAAATTTAAATCAAAATACAACAGACGAAGTAAGCTTAAATTATTTGTGCAGAAGATGACTGCAACTGTCTGAAGCATGTAATTCCTTACATGAAATATAAGCCTGCTTTGAACAGAGATGTGACAAACTCCTCAGTATCTATTTTACCATTCCATCATAGTTCTAAATCTTACATTTATATATTAAAATGAACTCCTAAATGCCCTCTAATCCTCAGTGAACAATCCAGAGGTGTTGGACGGTTTGATGGGTCTAATTCTTGGTGCAAGCACCATCTGTGTGACCTTGGGTGAGCCACTAAATGATCTGCGTGTCTTAGCTTAAAGTGGTGACTGTCCTTTCTCCCCTGCCAGTCTCCTACTGAGCTCTGGGCATGCTTGAGGACCTCTAGTGCTCCTTTCCAGTGCAACTTCAGCTGCTCCAGTGCAGGTAATGAAACCTTCCAGAGAAAAGAGTTCCAAAGAACCATCTGAGAAGATTCTTCAACAGTGCTGACAGATGTTTTACCAGGTGGAGAATATCTCTTCCTGGGAATTGCTGGCCCTTTATCCAAGGTGAGATTGCCTTGATTCAGCTCCATTTAAGCACAGCTGCACTAGAAAAATCTATGGTTCAGCAGCAGTAGAGCTTCTAGTTTATTTTGCCTGTACTATGACACTTAGGATGGGACACCTGCACAAAGCCTGACAAGCCTTTGAAGTGAGACTTGTTGTACTGAGGCCTTGTACACATCTGTGGTAAGTAGTACCTACAAGTGATCAATTAGGCCTACCTAGCTTTCAGACCATACCAAGGTGACATAACTGGAATTGTGCTTCTCTCCCCTAGACCTCTTAAATAAACAATAGAGGGAAATAAGCACTTACACATGCTGGTTTGGATCTCACATAGGCTATCAAGGGAGCACGTAGTTCCTGCATCCTAGTGGGATGAACCTGAGCCATGGGTAAGTATTTGCAGTGACTTTTTTGTGCTAGTGGGGCTCTAAGACAAATGAATAAACAAACAGTGCTCTCTTCCCATGTTTGCCGTGCAAAAACATAAGGGAAAAAACTCTCACACACTTTCTTAGGCTGTCAATGCCAGAGGAAAGACACCAGCAGTTATTCCATTCAAATGTCCAGTTTTTCTTTCCAATTGTTTCTCTGCGTTCCTTTTTTATTTTTTCCCCTCTTCAGCTGCTTCAGCCATGGCCTGTTCTTATGAAACAAGTTTTCAGCTTCACAATGGTCCTGACTTCTCATTGTTTGAAAGGCAAGAGGGTCACTCAAAGTAAACTCTCTTGTGCTAGATAGTGTTTTTCCACATGGAAATGTTGGAGGGCCACTCTGTGCTGTCAGCCCAGAAAGGCCAGAAGATGCCTTCAGACTCCCCAGGTGCCTCCGTGTTTGTTTTTTAATGTTATTGCACATACAATATCATTCATATTATGTCCAAAGCTTGTCTTTTTGAACAGAGTCAATACATCTAACCTATTAGTTAACCACAGGGAAAAAGGAAAGGGCTAAGTCAACACTGTAAGGAATTAACTCTTTCCATTGCCCAGAGAAGAAATCGAAGATAATACGACCTTAAATTGCAAAAGGGACTTGATTGTTTTCTCTCACAAAGCAGTGGAAATAATTCCTTTCACTTTGGCACTCAGATGTAAAATGCAACAGCCTGTGTGCTGCAGGAATCAGAAAAGACTGGTGACTTACAAGACATCATTGTCTTTCCTGTGGTACATGCCATTGAAAGGCAGGAAATTTCCCTCCCACCCACCTTTTTCTTTTTTTGAATCTCCATTTCCCTGTGGGCTGCCTCAGGTACTGGGCTAGGCTTGGCATGTAGACACAATTAGAAATATAGACGAGACTGCATGGAGCAGAGTGGCCAAGTGCTGAGTGAGTGCCCAATGGGCTGTAGCAAAATGCACAACCAGGTCAAAGAAAAATGGAAAATATTTCATAAAATTCATCTTTGCATCCCTTTTTCCTCTCTTGATATATGGCCCCTTATTCACAGCTGCTGGGCCCTGGCCCGCGTGTAAATATGTCAGTGCACCAATGAGACGGAACATGGTCACAGAAATGCCGGCGGCTGTTCCCAGATAAAATGCTGAGCTGGAGCCGAGGCGTTTATTGTAAATAAAGATCAAGGCAAAGCAGCAACATTTCTGTTCAACTCAAGCCTGCCAAGGTTGCTAGTCCAGCTCCTTTCACGACTACCATATGTCCACATGGATTTCCCCTTCCAGAAAGTGACATGTTACTCTTCTGACAGCTCTGAAGCCATTGCAAGTTCCTCGATACTTTCCATGTGTTGCTTTAAAATAACCTGGAAACACTGGTGGCGAATTGGGCAATGGGTGCATGTGTGGGCATGGAGGGGAGAGGTAAGACTTTCAAATGTTCAGCTCTAATACTGCTGTACCTTAACAGGAACTTTGCGCAGCCCGGGACACATTGATAGTTTTTTTGGTTCTGCTCAGTAGAGGGCACTGGATCCTATAAAGAGGAATTGATACAGCGAAGCACAAAGGGCCCGACAGCTTTAGCAGATGGACTAATCTTTTTTCTTCTGGCTATTGGTGATGTGGAGGAGAAGTCTGCAGCTCTGTCAGCTGCATGCCGATTGACTGAGAGATGACCATGGCATGTGTTAGCAGGTGATAAACTCGTGTCTTTTACATATAATTTTTATTTTAATTAAAGTGGTAGCTACAAAAATCAGTCATCTGGAAATCAGGTTGGCTCAAGTACTAGCCATCTGGCATCCTTCTGAACAGCAACACCAGTCAGCTGACACAACTTGGGGGAGATGCAAATACATACAAACTAAAGCCTGAACAGCCAGGCTCAGTGGAAACTGGTTGAATTGTGGAGGCTTGTTCCTGCAGTCCACAGGGGAGCTACAGGAGTGGTCTGAGGGGAGTTCGCTGAATCAGGGAGTTTAGCCACCTTTGTAGCCCTTGATCCAAAGTCCCCACAATTTCACTACAAAGTTATCATTTTTTCCAATGAGGTTGTTTTGTTCTCAGCAATACCCACAAGCAATGCACTTTCAATCCGCTCCACTCTCCCTCTTTTGTCACTGAGTTCTGTTTGCTGTGTGCTGGGGTTTGCATTTTCCTCACTCGTGGCTCAGATGAGCTGTAAGCCAAAGGGACTAACAAAAAAATATTAGGAATGTAGGCTTTTTTCAGATTATTTTTTCTAAGTTTAGATGGATCTTTTGCATGTATGTTGTAACATAATTCTTTTAATAATAAAAGTTTTAATGCTAATAAAGAACATATTAGCAAAAAAAATTTCCTAAGCCTTCATCTGGCACTAGTCTAATATGTTGAAGATTTGGCACAATTTACTCCTATAATTCAAGAGTAAGAGCTGAAATTATTCATTCTCCACACTGACATATACTGACCTACATTCTTGAGCTGACCTAGGATGCTTCACTTTAGACGACAGCTCCAAATGCAAGAAAATTGAGTACTACGACACTATTATGTTTTAGCTCTGCCGTACAAAACTGCAAGGCAATGCTGTTTTCCAAAAAGCAGCTAGTTAGTTATTGAGGGTTTTATACTTCTATAGCAACATATCTCATCACACCCTAGCAATTGCCAGACCCAAACTAGAGGTTAAATGTGCCTAAAAACGTGGCAGTAGCTTAGTGGGACTCAGGCATGCCTGCCCTTCATAGCAGCAAGGTAAGTCTCAGAGCTGGGAGAGAGGAGCAGTTTTTCTTTCACACAGCCTCCCTCTCACACATCTGAGCTCCTGCCTTTGTCTTGGCAATGCAACATATGGTTCAAGAGCTGCCCTTGCGCCACTGGTGGCTGGCCCTTGGCCTGTAGTGCTGCGCTGCTGTTCCCATTTAAATCAGATAGAAGCCATGATTGCTAAGGGTTGTGGGTTTGGGTTTTTTATTAAATAGGTCAGCAGGCCCTAACAGTTGGCAGCCATCTCCAATTCGGGAGCTGTGTGATGAAAGGCCATATTATGGCAGGCTCCAGTGTATCTTTTTATCTGTCCTACTTGGTACGGCATGTTCCAGGTGGAGACTGGCAGGATGCTAGTGCTAAACCCTGCCCTACCGCTGTTCCCTGGTGACAACAGCAGTATCCTGGCTCCTCGTCCGTGTTCAGATCCCAGCTCCATTTGACTACCCTGGAAACTACGGCTCCCATCACAATTCTTTGATACGTAGAGACTTTCTGACTCGAGCATGCTGTTCTGGGAAGGGAGATCAATCCGTTTTAACTCATTTGCAAACAGATGTGCTCTGCAGGTGGTTCCTATAGCCTGTATTAGGCTAAACCAGGTCTGTATTTTGTAACCAACTTCACCTTCCCTTGCAGAAGCCTGAGACTGTATCTTCATTCCTGGTACTGTAAATCATTATTCCTTAACACCATTCAACAGAGAAGTAGGTAGATGATAAACTTGGCCATAAGTTGGGTCGGTAGCAATTTCCCTTAGCAGTTTTAAAGTGTGATTTTTAAAATACTTTTTTCTAACAGTTTCTTGACAGGTTAATGGGGTACATGGACAGGAGACTTCTGCTTTATCCCCTGGAGCCCTGACAATTTGAGGTGTTGCCTGGCTCAGCTCCTAGACGTGAGAGGAAGGAATAACTTGTACCTCTCCCCAGTGATTTCCTGATGCTCACTGCTGGAGAACAGACATGATTCACTCCAGAAGGTACTGCTGAGTGCTCCAAGCTATCTGATCTGTCAAGCAAGGTTGGTAGCATCAACTCCCATGAGATTTCCCTCTCCTGAGGAGAGGCTGGTGTCAGCCCAGCTAACTCTCAGTGGCCTGACATCAAACTGTGTAGAGTTTTGTTAGAAGCTGACTGAAAACGTGGCGCTGTTATTATCTAACACTGGCTGAAACAAAAGCCAAATGTTGATGAATGTCTGATCCTAAAAGTAAACAGTTTGATTTTTTTTTTTCTTTTTGAGTCAGGGGCCCTCTAGGGTTTTATCTGATTTTGGCAATCTCCTGCACATTTTGGGGCCTGGAGCATGGTTTTAATTGTTACATCACAAAAGTTGCCAAATAACATTGAATGCTCCTTAAAAACTCTCTCAATTTTATGGAACTTCTCAACGGCTTGACTAATACAATAATTACTGGAACTCGGCTATGTTGCCTAGTGGCAAATGGAATTTTTTCATAATGATCCTGTCTGTCGTTAATAGCAGGATTTGTTCTTTCTCTCAGTGGGAGAGAGGCCAGAAAGCCATGGTATCTGTCTTTTTTAATGACAGCCAACAGCAAACGGATAAAATAATCAATTATATCTACAGATAGGTAGATAAAGTATAATTTATCATGTCAAAAACAAAAATGTTTTTAATTGGGCTGTTAATCATTTTGTAATTTTGACTAAAGAGATGGGGGCTCTACTTTATGCGCAGACATCACTAATATTTCATACAACATTAGCTGATCTTATTATAGCTTTAATAATAGTGTTTATTACAAACTGCCAAAATATAAAATGCAATTTCTGCTCTCATTAGCTGAAGCCTTTGCAGTTATAAAGGGATGCCCTTCCCTTTTATTTTTCTCGTTCTAGAAAGATCCAGGAAAAAAAAAAGGGGGGGGGTAGCTGACTAACCAGCTGTAACAGTTTCTAGAATATGCTGATCTTTCTGTTTGATTAGGAGTACCCATACTAGTTACCAACGAACGCGCTACTGAAATGATTTTTAATTTTTTTTTTTACAGCAAAGCATACAAGCAGATAAGTATAACACAGCAAAGATTGGAATTTGGGAGTTTTGATTTCTAGCCACACCTGTGTTGTCTTGTGGGAAACTGGGCAGATCATTTAATCCCTCCTAACTTGTTCTCCCTGTCTGTAATGTAGGTATTAGACAGCTGCCTCATCAGGCGGCCGTAGAGTATCTAAGTGTTGTAAGATTCCTGAAAATTTGTAATAAAGATGGCAAACGTCTGGATGGACAGCTAGCTCTTTGAGGAAGGAAATGGGAAGTTTATGGCTGGACCTAAATCTTCCCCATGTTATAACTGAAAATGTCCTCATGACGGTTCCTTATTTCAGGATCAGTGAGGAATCATCTAGCAGAAAAATCTCACAGCACTGGGGTACTTTGGCTGTCTAGCCTTTTGTTATTATTCGTATCAATGTCATGAGCAGATGCCCTATGTAGGACCAGATGTCTATTTTACCTACAAATTCTACATTAGAAAAATGCCAGCCATGCTAGGAAAAGAAATGTTGTGACTCTTAAGGACCATTTTGCCTCAAATTCACTGGAATTACTTCCCTGCTTCAGCAGTGTTTTGCAGAGGCAAATTAATCTCCATTCCTCTTAATTTGGTTTCCCTCTGAAAAGCTCTACCTGCCTTAAATCAAGAGCCAGCCTCTAGAGTACCTGTTTGGGAGCAGAACATGCACTTAACGTTGTTTGGCAAGGGCAGATTTCACTTTCAGTGTTATGGTGGGTGTTTTTGGCTATGGGTTTGAATTTTATGTCCATAGCATCTCCCAGTGATGCATGTAATACAGAGAGGGGTAGGACTGCCCTTCCTGTAACTGGATCTTCCCTGGAAATGGGGGAAATTTAGTGGATTGAGTGGGGTTTTTACAGGTCTAATGGCAGGATTGAGGCTGTATTCATACTGGGAAACAAGGAGGAGAGGCTCTGGAGCTGGCTTGCCCAAGCATAAATAAATTGGAGGTGCACGAACATTCAAAAAATTCCCAGAGAATCACGTTGCACAACTTAATGGGCCTGGTGCCTTCACCTGTGCCAATTTTATGTGACTCTTAACTCTGGCGTTAAATAAAAACGAGACTTGCTCTAATGACATCAACAGCCTGTGGTGAAGAAAATATGCTGCTACTTTGATACAGATCCCCTTTTAAGGAGGACACAGTAGACAGCCAAGGCTCTTTTTCCCATCTGTTAGGTGAATGTTATGATTCCCTGCTCAGAGGCATGCTCTCGACAACACTCCTCCACTTTCAGCATTACACTAGATGATTTTTAATAAGAATATGGTTATCTGCTGCCCCTGTTTTTGCCACCTTGATTTTACTCTCCTTCTCCATTACATGAAAGAATGGAAAAGGGGGACATGAGTCAGCTGGGGGAGGGGAGCAAATAGCATGGGGAGGGCATTAAATGAACCAGCTGTTATGTGTGAAGTATCTGCTTTCTAATTGCTTCTGTTGGAATTCAGGGGAAAAAGGCACTGGCTACACTTAATTAATAAGGCAGGACTCACATAAACTCCAGCTGTGAACACAGGACTGGTCTTTAAAGGATAAGCTCAGGAGGTGGGGCAGAGAGTTTGATTTCCTTGCACTAAATCCCATCACATGCTGCTGGTAGTGTGCGTGCCCACTTAAGCCTTTTGGTTGGTCTGTCTGAACCAGACATGCAGTATCTGTTGCTGTCCACGTGCCCCACCCCAAGAAAAACGATCTGTCCTCAGAAATCAAAGGTGTGAGGCTGTGTTTCAAGCTAGGGTGAAACCGCTGTGTTTTCACTCGAGTTTGGAATCCCTAAAAAGCGGGGATGTTTGGATCAAAGGTTTTCATTCAGACTTAACAAAAGCGTGGCCTTTTGCAGCTGGACCCAGATATAGGTTTGCCCCTTGCTCCGCTTTTCTGCCTAGTTGCAGAAGGTTTGGATTTGGCATCCTGTCAGCATCTCTCTCTCTCATCTGGGCTCTGCCTCAGAAGCTTTACTGCAAGGCTAGCACTGGTGGGGTGGTTGTGCTGCTGATGCCTCCAGACCATGTCCAAAGGACGTTTTCCAATGACCCCTTTGAGAACAATGCCCAGTTCATTTCTCTCTTTTTGAGAAGGGCTCAAAAAGATCATCAGGAATTTCCCTGAGTCATAGACAATGCCCCTAAAACCCACATGAAGATGCAAATGCCACAGTGTTTCCCCACTTGGTCCGGCCTCAGGTCTCACTGCCCCCCACCACCAGTGAAAGGTCTAGCAGGTCAGAGCACAGCAGTACTGGGGTCTGTGTTGAGACCAAAGTCTTCTTCCACTTCCCATGGGATGGCATCTCTGGATTTCAAAGCTTGTTGTTTAAGTGTGTTATGCTAGGAAACAGTGGAATCAGAAAAAAAGGTGGAGAGGATGTTCCCATGTAGTTAAGAGCCTGTTTTTCCTCACTGGCTGTGGAGGGAAATGAGCTTCCTGCTTAAGGTGAGGTGTCATTTGCTGGATGGAAACCTTTGTGTCCCAGCTGGCCTGCTCCTTTCAGTGCCACCACTCAGGGCAGGTCTCTCCCAGTGTGATCGCCCTCCCTTCCAGGCCCTCTCCTTTCCTGGTGCTATGCTCCTGCCTTGCATCAGTCCTGACACTCCTCAGATGAGTGCTAGGGTCAGCACAAGGGAGGGGACATGGCCACATGGCTGCAAATGGGTTGGGAAAGGAAAAGCACTCATTTTGGCATAGAGAGCCCACCCAGCTGTTCATTCTCACCGCATCCTTGCTCCACAGGCTGGAGCTAAGCAAGTCTCTATTTGACTTTGTCATGCCCCTTTTCCCTCTTTCTCTGCTGGGGATCACCCACCACCTTCCACAAGCTCCAAAAATGCAAGAACCCTTCAGATTTCTGGTCATAGCCCTTTGTTGTTTTGAAAGGTAAAATAATGCAAGGCTCAAGCATCCAGGAGGCTTTTCGTGTTTCACTGCTCCTGAGTTCAGGGACAGCTAGGCCTGGCGTGGGACTAAACACACAGATGCATCAATAGCCCCAGTCCGTTGAGGTAGCTGCGTGGAGCTGGACTTCCCACCCAGAGAGAAAAACAATTCTCAGGTGTTACAGCATGTTTCCAAGCAAGCAAGGTGGGGCATCACTTTGCAAAGCTCTATAAACAGCAGCTCTTTGTCTGCTCCATTTCTCTTCACCCTGAACGTGTTGCTATTTTCAAAGGTTGGTTTCAAAGTGCTGATTCACAGCCACCAGCTGTATTATTTTATCTGAGGAGATTAGGGCTGAGAATGTTGTGGTTTTGTAGTGAAAAGACTCCATTGAAAATGGCAGCATATTTGACATGAGACTGTTATTTATGCTTAAATAACCATCTCATTTAGGGATGAGGAGTCTTTTTTTTTTTTTCTTTTCAAGTTTAGATCAATCATGTATGAAGACAAACTCCCACTCAGCCTCCCTTGGACCCTAATACTTTCATTTCATTCTTCTTCTGCTCATTATTTTATGATTTTGTCCTTGACTGGAACATTTCTCTCTTGTTCTTCCTTACATGCACCATTAAAGAGGGAAAGTACTTACATTTAAAGCTCAAGCCTTGTGTAGCTCTTAAGCCATAAATAATGTTTTATACAGATTCTAAGATTATTAAATCCTTTTAGTTAGCCTCCCTCTTATTTTTACGGCTCATCTGATTAGAGGGGACATATTCTTTTGAAACTTGTCTTAACTATTTCTGTTTTGCTTTTGCAAGCAGACATGAGAAGACAGGATCTGGCTGTATGCATTGCTGATCGGAAGACTTGCCATAGGAATGCAAAAAAGCTTGCCTGCAAGAGAACTGGTTGTTGGCGTAGAAAAAAACTCCAGAGAAGCCCTGTAATTCAGAGATGTAGTTGACTTTATAAATACAGGCAAGTCAACAACTGAAATTGATATCTATCTGGGGAAAGAAAAGCATTCAAAATACTCTTCTGGAGACAGCTGACAGGCACATAGTCAGCGACGGGAATGCTTTGGTATGAGGAGATAGTTATGCTTGGGTAGTAACTGATTTTGGACAGCCATAGGAACTAACCCATTGGGCTCTGTGCGTTGCCTCCCCGTAACTACATATCCAGCTTGTTTTGATACCAGGGCCAGGCTTCACAGAGCCAGACATCTGAAATTCAGCTTTTCCCTACAAATGCAGCCAAACCAGCTGCCGCAGTTTGCAGAGATCCTGAGACTATAGTGCTGAGCTGCTCTTCATTCTGCTTGATGAGATCTACTCAGCTCAGACAGTACCTCAGGGGTATGGCCAGTTAGTCAGGCCTTGCCAGTGTTATGAACTACAGAGCTGAGCACATAAAGGAAAAATATCTCTACTGGAGACAAAGCTAGTGAAAAGTGCTGAAAAGCCTCACAGTAGACAGCCTACACAACAAAACTATCTCCTCCAATCAGTCCATGGTCATCAATGAGGCAAATGTCTGCCTCCCGGGCCAGACAGGGTGGTGTTTTAATAATAGGCATAAATCTATTGTGCTTTTCTCCTTGTGACCTAGCATATTCTGTCAGGGCAATGCATACCCCAGAGAAGGAGTAGAATTTATGTGTACAATAAAACAATAGTGCTTCAGTGATATCAGCTGTTTGATGAACTTTAATATATATGTGCTATAAACCAGGCAGCAATTACCAGAATGTGATACCCAAATAAAAATCCATGATCCATTTGCACGACAGATCTTCAATTTACTCACATTCATGTGAAAGAGACACATAAAAATTATATCCATGCTTAAAATCACTTAGCAGCAGTCTGAAAGACCCCACAGTTGCAAGTGATACCGCAGTACTTAGCTAATACTCATGTTTCGATGGCTTTGCCTTCATGATTCTTCCAGTGGTTCCTTTATATTTTCTGGTATTTTGCCAAACACCTGTGAATCAGTGCACAACAAATATTCCTGCCATTTAATTTAGCCTTGCACAGAAAGGCTATATTAGGCCTGATGCAGACCTAATCCCAAACCTCTAAAGAGGTTTAAGGCACTCTGGTTTCACCTAATCCCGAAACCTAAACCAGAATCATTGAAAACCTCCATACCACTGCAGGAATGGGCAAATAAAGGGTTTCCACTATGAAATTATTAAAAGGACACAGTGTATCTTTCGGATTTGAGACCTAAAGCTTTACCTAAGGAGCTTGGACTGTCCACAATAAGTGTTTATTTTGAAGATAGGAGGTTGAAAGGTTTATTTGACTAGAGGGCTGATTTCACCCCTCCCACCCATAAAAAGAAGAGGGGTGATCCCCTAGAAGAGTGAAAAATGGGAAAAGGGATGAACAAGTAACAAGGCAGGGGCAGCCCAGCAAAGCAGCCGAAGAAAATTAAGCCCAGGTTTCTGTTTAAGCCTCAGTCACGGCCCCCTGTGAGAAAGAGCAAGAGCACAGCCCCTGGTGCACAACTGGGCTGCTGGTTCCTGAAGTCTCTCACAGCAAACATGTAAGGAATGAGTTATTTGTGATACAATAAATACATTGCTGCTATTCAAAATGGAGAATCTGCTCTTTTGAGATCTCTTACTGATGGGAGAGAACATGTAAAAACATGCACTGTAATGGAACTTTCAATTACAAATTGCATCCAACTGTAATAAATTTGATCTTGCATTAATTCATGTTAAATTAATTGGATTCTGTCATTCCTGAATTCTGGTAACCACCTTATCTTGCCATATAACTCATTATCTTTGTGTTGTGACAGGGGTATTTGATTTTCAAGGCAACTGTAGGGAATGTTAACCGTACCATATTCTAATAAACACTTAGTGCCTAACAAATTAGAGACCTGAAAGTGTACTGCACATGTGGTTTCATTATGCATAGCATTTTATAGCAATGATCTGCTGCTCTAAATCTCTTAATTCAAATCATTTCCGAAAAACATGTAGGGAAATACTGGGCTATATTTGTGCATTATGCAATACTGAAGGTATTTATCTGTGCCTAGGACATTCCTAATAATGAGAGGCATAGCCTCCTCAGTGTACTGTGTTGTCATAACCACTGAACACTGTTTAAGAGCTCTTTAGAGCAAGGATTTAGGAATCAAGTGTTCCTACTGACAAGAGGTTTGATATAATTTCAGTAGAAAAGCAAGCCCCAGATTTACCTTCACAAACTCACAAAAAATCTCTGCACCTTTGCATCAGTAGAAGTGGAACAGAATAGCACTTATTTAACAGCACTGTGGTATTCTAGGTGTAATTTAGCTTTGAAAGACTCTGGCCCCATTGGCAAAAATGGCAGGAAAACTGAAAAGCGTTAGTTTTACAAGGTACCAATCTTTCTAGCTGGAATTATAGCAGTATAGCTCTCTGAGAAGCTACATAAATGACAAAGCTTTTACCTCCTAGCCAGGTGAGGCAAGCAAATGATGGTTTATTTGCTTTCCTTGAGCAAGTCTTGGTATAGCTGGAGAGCAGCAGGGGGCTCTTAAGGGGGAAGACTATGCTCCTCTGCAGTGCTGTCATGTGTACATGCCTGCAGTGAGGTTGTCATCACCTGTCTGAGGAGGGTGGATGGCTATGTTACCAGGGTACAGTACAATTCCAATCCCACATAGCAGCATTTTTGTTCTAATAGTTGGGTTATTCAACTGTTGCCTGATTTAGTCCAATTATGACACCTAACGATTAACCTCCATTTGGAACCATTTCAGGAGGCAACTTTCTTCTCTGAAGAAGCTCTGCTGCAGGACAGCATCTGGAGAACTAAGTCTGGCTATGCTGCACTGAAAGACTTGGGTCTCTTTATCCCTGAACAAATTCCGACTGACAGCGGTTGCCAGAAGAGACAAATGAATGCAGGAACGTGATAACCCCGTGCTCAGCAGAGCTCCTCGCAAATGAATGCTGTGCAAGCAGAGTGGAAGAGAGCCTGAAACACTGCCTAGCACGCGCCCCACTGATCAAACTTCATAACAAAGTATGGTGAACCACGTAAGTCACAAACTGACTCGAAGCATGCTCGACAGCAGTTAACAGCCCGACACCAGCGGCCCAGCCAAGGCCTTCCCTGCTGGTTCAAGCACCCCTCGTCAGATCTTGTCCTTCGCGCGTCCTGGTGTTCGTGTCTGGCTCTACAAAGCAGTGACACGTCTCAAGTCCAGCCTGGCCCTGCCTCCCGGTGGAGGCAAGGTCCTCCCGGGTGGGGTGGGGGTGAGACGGGACTGGCGGGGACTGGTGGGGCTGCTTCCCGGCGGCTGCGCTGGCTCCCGCCGCCCTGGGGTGCCGCTGCCGGCACCGCGGGCCTCCCTTACCGGCCAGATACCCCTGTGGCTACCCGGGGGCCGGCGAGAACCCACAGGCGGCCGGGCCGGCCACAACGCGCCGTAAGGCCCCAACGTCCCGCCGGGCGCGCAGAGCGCATGCGCGCCTCCCACTTTCCCGTGACGTCCTGAACGGTCCGCGGGCATCACGCTGGCGCTCGGCGCTCCTCTGTGTCTGCCTGGTTCCCGAGAGGCAGCTTTAGGTACAGCGGAGGATCGCCGAATCATCGCTGTCACGCTTCCTCCCCCGCCCCGGGCGGA
>VYZV01035815.1:53897-66692 GCA_013401275.1 Pandion haliaetus | reverse complement strand
CACCGGCGCTGGAGCGGGTACGCGGAGTTTGTCCTGGCCGGCGGAGCGAGTGGGGGTGGGAAGACGTCCGAGACGGGCCGAAGGTTTGAGAGAGATGTGGCTGACGTGAGGCCTCTACTAGAGAAAAGTAATCTTTTTATTAGGGTCTGCATCTACTTAATTGCAGTTAAGCTGCTCTGAAGCAGTTTGCCTGGAGAGTCTCTGTGCAAGGTCTCTTCTGGCAGCTGGAACGCTAATGCCTTGTGCTTCGAGTTCAGAATACACCCGATCGAATATTGAGTATCAGTGAGCTATAAATACCAAACCTAGTTGTAATGGAGCTTACTATTCTAATGTATTGAATTTTACAACTCTTCCATAATAATCCCAGTGCTTTTCTTTTATGACCAACAGAAATAAATGTTTTTAAGGTATTTAAAAGTAAGCGATAGTGAACAAGCTTACGTAAACACTGCTTGAGCAGGTCAAGGTGAGGCAGGGAACAGCATCTACTGAATATTGAACCCAGTTCTGTGCACAGAAAGCACAGCCTCAGGTGGGTCAGTGATTGCTCTGTGTCTTCCCCCCACCATCTGCAAAATTGTAATGGCAGTCCTCAGGAAGACTTGTTGATGAGTAATGGTTTAAGTGCTTTAATACTCTTCAGTTGAAAGCATTTACAAAAGTAAAACATAGTATTGTTAATAATACATATAATATAGTAATATGAAAAAATAATACTGCATTTATCAAATGGATAAAGCTCTGACCAACCTGGTCTGGTCTCATAGCTGACCCTGCTTTGAGCTGGAGATCAGACTGCAGACCTCCTGAGGTTCCTTTCATCCAGACTGATTCTGTGACGGTATAATTAATACACCATAGTTTCATAATGCAAACTTCTGTTCAGATATAGCCTACAGAAATCCAGAAAACTAGCCTCATGTCAACAGATTGACTCGAATCCTTAGGTTTCTGCTTCGATTACTATCAGAAAACGAAGGAAATGTTGCCTTAAAGGATTTTTCACAGGGTGATTCATTGAAGGGGAAAGAAAAAGATCAAGACCGCTTATTTGTCTTCGCATAGTACACAACCTGGGTGTGCCGCTTCTCGTTCACCGAGCGGCAGCATTGGCGTTTTCAGTTTTCGGGTAGCGGGGTTTACTTGGTTTTGCTCCCTCTACTGGCAGTCTGAGCTGCAGCAAAGTACTGCGCAGTTAGCAAGTAAGTGAGACATAGTCTATGTTACAGATCGTTTCAGCACGGGCGCTTTGCTTGCTATGTAGCATTTTAGGGACGTAGCTGGCATTCTGCATGTAACCTTGCAGTGTTTGGATGACATCTGCGTACTGATATCTGACATTTGGATTCTTTCATTGTATATTTTTTCTTTTCAATAGTACTCGTTGTTTGAAACGAAGAAACTGCCTTATACAACTCCTTTATATGCCACTTTATGGTAGAAAATAATCTAATGTCCAGATTCAATAGCTTCATTTTGAAATGTACAAGGTAAAAAAACAGGCATGGTGTGTGCTCTGGAAAACACAGAAGACACGAGAGATGGAAATCTGTGTGTAACTTTTTCTCTGGGAATCATTTTGAAGAGCACTTCTCTGAAGAGTCTGTTTGTCACCTGTCATTCTTCCAAAGCCTCTTCCACCAGCACCCAATTTTAGTAGTATTTCTGTGAGGCTTTTAGAGAGGGCTTCATAACTGGGAAGCATTTAATTAATAATTTGTCCTGTCTGCATAAGTTACGCGGAGTATAAAGAACATTTTGTTTATTTTTAACTAAATCACTACATTTTAAATACTGGAATAATGTCTTGGTTTTTAATGATTCCTATTAACATTTTTATTGATTTACAGGTAAACTAGTTTTTTCTTGTCGCAAAAATATCCTGTGATCAGGAAATCTAACTTTTTCTTCTGGCTTGGATCAGTTATAAAAATTCTGCAGATGGAAATTACGTTGGTGCATGCACTGGAACACATGCCAGTTCCTAATATGAGATAGATAATCTGACTTTGGTTAATTGGTGTGGAGAGTTATTTTTAAGCATTAGAGTTACAATTTTAGAGTCGTAACATATTAGGGAGCAGATCTGTTGACTAGGTATGTTACGCCTTTTCTGACCCTGTTGACCATTTTAGAATACTGTGAGTTTTCTTTTTGCAAAGAAATGCTATACTACTGACTCGTATATGTTCTTACATTCTAAAGAGACAATTCTTTGGCTCTCTATCACGTAGTACAATGGGCTATGTTATGTTTTGTGCTTGCACATCATCTATTTTTAATTTCAGTAGTATTTCTCTGCAAGCTCAGTCATAACAATGTACTATTTCATTGGAACAGTAAGAACTGTAAACCAGTCATCACTAATTAGCTTATGTGTGAGATTTAATATTGAAGATTCTGGTTTTCCAAAATTTTATATTCTATGAAGCACCATGTTCATTGGGGAAAATAGCTACTATCACTGCTCTTCTGTAATAAATTGTTTTGTTGTAGCTGCGTTGGATTATAGATGTAGGTCAGTGAGATTTCTGGGTTTGTGAAGACAAACTTAGTAATGGTTAAAAAAAAAAGGTTGAACTTTCCTTTTTGGACATCTCTTCTGAGTTGTAATGCTGGTACATTGCTTTTGTACAAATTGAAACCTCAGCATAGTATTACATGTTTGTGTGTATGTCTGCATAAAGGGAAAAGGTGACTTTAGTAGCAGTAATAGTGTTTTGATCCCCAAAATATCTATGTGAATAGATTTAGGCTTTCTTTGTAAGAATGCAATTTGACTGCACTAGAATATACTTGGTAGTACAAATGAAGGGTTTCAAATTAGTAATAGTTTGAAAACTACTTTAGCTACTGGTTTGGTTTTGGTTTTTTTTTTTTTTTTTCAAATTATTGGTCTCTGTGGAGCTGTAAAAGTGATCACAAAGCAATAAGAAAGAAATAAATCTATGAAAAAACCTGCACAATTTTTGCCAAAGCAAGCCAGCTTCCTTTTGAGCTCTGTGCTGGCACAGTTGTATGATTAAAAAGTGGAATTTTTTGCTGCTCATAAGCAATAAAAATAATTTCACAACTGAAATGAATGCACTTCCTATGGTACATTTTAATTATATGCAGCTAATGATGGCATAGCTTATCATTTCAAAAATTGTTTCAATGGCATTTATGACTTGGTGTTAACGCTCATATGTCATAGGATTATTTGAAAGAACTGGAACTTTGAGAGGTGTCAGGTTGGCCGTGTAGAGAAAAATGACTCATTAAACAATAGGCGCTAGTTATCAAGAGTAGATTGTAGAGCACGTTTAGGCTACAAATATTAGAGTCAACAGATTTACTTAAAAAAAGAGGTATTACTGGATGTCTTTTAAAAAGGCATATATTATTAGCCTTGAGAGTTTCCAGACCACTAAATGGGAGAATCCAGGCTACGTCATGATTCAGAAGCATTTAAAATATGAATCAGTCTTTTCTGCATCTCAAAAGAGAAAGTTATAGGGGAACCCACCTTTTCTATAAATGGATTTACCAGTACAGGTCTTTAGAATTGTAGCATCATACTGTAAGCAAATTAGGAGTCTTAGGAGCAAAAAATCTTTTAGTCAGCAAATTTTCTCTTTCATGATTTATTTTTAAAGGTCAGAAGGTGACCATTACAGTCAAAAAATGGTAATTTGTACAGGAAAACCTTCCCAGATGAGATGCAACCCTGTTCTAAACCCCTGAGTTTGCAGCCTACGTTTCCCAGAGCTGCTGGGTGACTGTTGGGCGTAAGGTAAAGCCGAGCAAGAACTATTTCAAAAGAAACATAGCCTAACGTTTAGCTTTGTTGTTGTTGTTGTTGTTATTCCGTAGTTTTTCAGTAGAAGCTGAACTTCTTTGATTTAGGGGAGGGAAAGATTCTGCTTTAAAACATACCAGATAGGAATCTTAGCATAGACTTTTTGCTCTCAGACAGCTGGAGCAGCTGTAGATTCCCTGCTGAAATGAAAATGCTACAATTCAAGATTTAGAAAGGTAAAAAGTGTGACCAGAGCATTAAATAGAAGGGCCATATGATACCAAAATTAAGCTCTGTGTTTATAATAAAGAAAATCCTAGTTGTAGGAGGGAAAAAAATGAACTTGTTCCACCACTTTCTTTTTTCCTCAGGAGAAAACACAGAATATATCCTAGGTAATAAATCTGTTTTATGGCTCACATGAGAAAGGGTGGAGAAACTCCCATTATTTTCTTCCCAGAAATTGAAATACACATGAGCTAACATGGGAGACACTGGGATTTTCATCCAACAAATGCACAGCTGGCTTCTGCTTTTATTATTTTTCTAAGCCTAATAATTTTTCATTTGATTAGCTGGTGGCTGACAAAACTATCACTTGCTTAGTGTTTTGTATATTTGGTAGAGTAGGTGTGATACGAAAAAGGTACTGTAATACGTACCCAGAAGCATAGCTCAACTTGTTCAATTGATGAGGAATTTCTACTTGCCTCTCCTTAAAATGCAAGTTTCTATCATCAGGGTTTGAGTTTGAATACCAAGAAAGTAATTTCTTGAGAACTAGAAACAGGAGAATTGTGTAAGCATTTGAGGATTTTTTTTTTTTAATTCACATTGTAGAATTGCATGATGCTCTACACATATAAATAAATTGTCAGGAATCAGTTGGCAGTCTACAGTGCCAGTTGTGCCATGAGAAAGTGGTGAGACTGAGGGAAAAAAGTCCTAGTTAGTGTTAGGAGGTGGAAGAGGTAGAGCTGCAAACAAGATACATCAAGGATTTTAAGTGTACGCAGGGTGAGCTCTGGAAAAGACCCATGGACACGCTTAATGTGAAAAAAAACCAACCCCAAAGCACAAACCCACCCAGAACAATGAGACAAAGTGATAAAGTGAGCACAGCCATAGGTGTGGGAGAACAGGAGCCGTCTAGGAATGAGGTTGCTCAGAGCCATGTCTGTGCAGACCTCTGTAAAGCTGTGGATTCTCAGTTTGAAGTCAGGAGAGAGAATGGCCTATCACAAAACTTCTTCTTGTGCCTTCTGCAGAATAAAGAAAACATATTCAAGAACCCAGTATCCTGGTCTGGTTTGCATTGACCATTAATACCAGGGACAAAGCAGATTGGTTTCTTCTGTATTGACTCTCCTGGTGTTTAAAGTGCTAAGCTATACCAAAGCTTGCTATCTTTGTTGTCCTGGGCAAAGCAATGCTAACATCTTTGCTAAGTAAGCAGCAGAGGAAGAAGAACGCAGTTTTATCCCAGATTGGTAGGTCTGTGTTGTCCAAGTGTTTAGTGTGTTTCTAATTGTTATTTTCAAAAATTCCAAAACAACTTGACATGTTCTGGGGGCAGGAGAGAATGTGGGCTATCTGCTTCCACTTGAATATTGTGTGATGTCTTCTCTGGTTTTAATTTGTAGTCATTTATAAATGGTAGATGTTCAAAACCATCTAAGAAATGTTGAAGTGTAATTACCTTGAAGCTACAGGTTCATTACAAAGCCAAACCTCTACCTAATTTGAGGTCAGTTTTATGTCCTTTTATACAGTGGCTGGCGGGGGAAGGAATGATTTTGTAAAGATTGGTAGAATCTATGTACTATGTATCTACATTCTGACCCAGCTCCATTGCACTCACTAAATAATTGTTGACAAGTTCAAGCTCTGTAACTAGAAGGTTATGACTTTGCTAAATGCCATGAGCCAATATATTTTCACGGATAAGGAAAATTACCTTAATGGAAAAATATGAGACTACTGAAGAGGCAGTAGATCATCATGGGAGCTCTCTTTCATTTGTAACTCTCTTAGAGACTATGTCTGCTAGGGATTAGGATACTTGGTGCATGGGACTGTTGCTTGGGACATGGAAGTGTATGAGCCTGTATCAGCGATGGCTGGTTCCGACTGGGTGTTGCCCAGTGCAAAGGCCCATGTAGCAGTCTCTCCAGAGGAGGTTTGATCAGTGCAGCCAACTTCACTGTCTGCCTCGCTTTTCCTCAGTGTGCCTTGTTAGAAAGTGTATCTCTGGCCTGCCAGTATTTAGCTATTTGCTCTAGTAAATTTTCTCTTCTCTGATGGGCCTGTTTGACCTTCTGAAGCTGTACTTTGAATTCTTCTACCTGCCTTAGACCCTTTGATTCTTTTGTCCTCTGACGTAAGAGATGATGCCACGGTGGTTCCCAGCTGGGCGAACATGTTACTGTGTGACTGGAGGGGATGTGTTCCTGACATGCAGCCGGGGATGCTGCTGGTTAGTGGAGGCCCTTGGAGCAGAAGTGGCTTGCCATGGTGGCACACACTTTTCCTGCAGTGCAGCACCCTGGCCTTTCTTTTGCACTCTGATCCCTTGTTCCAGTTGCAGAGGGCTTTCCACCCAACTTGCAGTAGGTTGCAGAGAGGGAGAGAGTCCATACTGCTGTGCCACATAAACAGGGGATACACACTCTTAACTGCAGAAGGGTCTCCAGCCTGTTACTATTATACAGAATTTATGCTCTTTGCATGAGATTTGCCATGTCTGCTGTTGGTAAGTTTGACCTTATCAAACAAGGCTCCCAAATTTGAGAGTAATTGGGAAAATGTGACACATTCAGGACTTTTTAAATTTTTACTTTTTTTTTTCTAGTTATTTGTTTAGGCCCCCCACCTTTCACTTCAACAATTGAGGGTGTTGGTTACTTCCTCCAGTGTTTGTGTAAGAAAAGCTTTTTATAGTCCATTTTTCCAGTTGGCGTGTGTACTTCCTCCATTGCAGCTTAACACATCATTCTTCCCACTCCCTCCCAACCACTGAAGCTAATGGAGGACCTTTGGGTTTTTTTATTTATAATAAAAATGGAGCTGTGGGGTTGGGACTGGTCATTATTCCTGCTTCAAAATGTGTTCTTTGACAAGTTGTGTTTTGCTCTTGGTAAAGGAGAAGCATGTAAGGAAGCAAAGAATAAGCAGTTGTATTTAGTTTACAGGACATTTAGTTTGAACTGGACGTTTCCAGCTCAGTTTTTGTTTAGCTGAAAATCTACCTAGGAAAAACAAAAGTTTGTCAGAAGTATGAATGGAAGTGAGCTGCATTCTATTTTTTGACAAAAAAATATTAATGTAATGCCAAATGTGAAGAATTTTTCAGTGTCATCCATCTCGACTTCTCCAAGGATCACAGCTGAGGCGAAGGCAGTCTAGGAGCTCCAGTCACCCATTATTTTGCCCTGTATGGATGAGTCTGGCACATGACAGCACTTGAGCCTTGCAAATTTGGAGCTGTGCTGGAGGTCTTTCCTTTAAGCAACATAAGTTACACCAAGAAGGAAGGAAGGTGGCATGGCCACTTTGCCTTCACTGGCTGACAGAGGTATCCCTGGTCAGGACAGCACGCACTGCATCCTGCTTAAGGACAGTACAGCATCTAGTTTACCGCGGCTTGACTCCTGCTTGCTGGATGTTTTTACCACCATTTGTCCAGGACTGTTATTTAGCCCCAAAATACAATTAGTAATATTTAATATTGCAGTCTTTTTTCCCCTCTATGACAGGTAGCTTTTTGAGAATAGCTACTGGGAATATCCTTTATTTCGAATGATATTTCTCAATAAAGGTTATGTAACTAGATTTCCAATAAAAATGATTTCTTTAATATAATCTTGCAAGGTTTTCCAACACTAATGAACACAGCCCAGGTCCTTCAACGAAGAGGCATGTGCAGACATGGCCGCTGTGGACTGAACTACCTCACTGCTTCAGATTTTTAATATTTTTAGTCTCTATATAAGCCTTTGTTTTTCCCAAGTGGCCAGTTTTAAGGTGACATGGTAACTCTTAACCCAGTCAGGGCAGGAATTCACTCTTTCCTTTCCCAAATACTAGCTCCACTGTAAGCTTGCAGCAAAAAAGGGGATCTGAGGGACGCAGAGCTTAATTGCGACACTGGGCCTGAGAATCCTCGCACCTTAAATCTCCTGTCTTACCATGGGGTGTCTGTAAGGTCCTGACACATCATTTTTTAGCTCCTTTTGTATTCTGTGATTACTCTGTGAAAATAACATTTTAAAGGCACTTGCTTATTTTATTGTTCCACTGCTAAATAATTGAAATCAGCACTTAGCATTTAATTATAGTGATTGTATGCCATAAATATTGTATAGCGCCTGATGATGTAATTGGGCATTTTTATAACAACCCTCTATATTTTAAAATACGGGGAAAATCTCTGAAATTTGTGCCTTCATGCTTGTGCCCATTAAATGTGGTTATCATTATCTAGTGACAATGTATGTTCTTCCTAACAAGGATTCTCTTCTCTTTCATGCTGATACTATCTCCATGCTAGATTACTCCTGTCCGTAGTAGCACCTCGGGGTGGAAGTGGGAAGTAAATTTGTCCCATATCGCCGTTTTAGACAGCAGTTTTGGGTGTGGGCCGATGGGAAAGGAGCGACAATGGGGTGGAGAGACAGTGGGGTCTTCCTGCCTGATCCTTCCCTCACTGTCATGTAAGTAGGGCAAGCAGAGAGGGAGCAGGGCCATGGCTTTCTGTACTATCAAGCTAGCTGGGAGTACCGTGGGAGTACACTGCATTCAGGACGGGTGAAATTATTTGTTCTCCCATGCGAGAGGAAGGGAGCCAGGGAGGAACTGTGACTCTGAGTCACTCGTTCTTCCTGGAGCACCTCCTGGGGTGGTGCCGCTACATGCAGCCCAATACAAGACTGAGCCTGAAGGCTTGAACAAGCTGATTGCAAATATTTTACAGAAGTCTTATTTTCTGGTAATTACTTTAATATGATTCAGTGTTTTCTCTTTTGTCTGATCTTGTTGATGAGCCTTCATGCCTGATCCTTCCCCTGCTGTCGTGGGAGCTGGGCAAGCATTCCCAGACCAGCTGTACCATTCTTGCTGTGTTTTGCCTCTTGGTTTCAGTGGCTGTGAGTAGGTGCATTTTGAAGCAGTGTTGCTGTTTAATGTAGCAGACCAAGAATGTGTCCTTGCAGAAAAATGGCTGATCCTGGACCTGTTCTTGTGAAGCCTTTGAAACTACTAAGCTGATTTAGATAGTGGGAGTAGAGAAATTTGCAGAGTTGGGGTCTGGGTACTGTTTGCCAGATCACATTCCTAGTGATTCCTGAAATCAGAGCTCCTGTGGATACCTGGAACTTTGCTTCTGAGGCAAGTGTTGGGTATGAACTGAGTCCAAAGCACCCAGTGTTCAACAGATATATGAAGAATGGCTAGGATTTAGGTTCCAGTGGGTCACCAACAGTATTTACTACAGACTAATAATAACAGTGAACAGACTCATTCCATTCCCAGATCTCTAGGGTTTTAAAAATCCAGCAGAACCAGCAAAATACCTAAAGCCCAGCCACTGAAATCCAGCCAAGTTTTGTAAAGATTACAGTGGTAGCTTCAATTAAATATAAATTGTGCACTTTAAATGTACAATTTATTTAAAAGGAGTTATTTTGCCAAACCATAAATGTACCAATAACTAAACCAAGAAATAACAGATTAAGAAATCTAAGTTTATAAGTTTTAGAAAAAACCTTTCAGGTATTTTTAATGCTTTTGTTTAACCATGTGACTCATATTTAATCCTAGTTAGACCTAATTCATACGTACATATCTTTACAGCAGGCTGTACACTTCTCGTAAGCAACTGAGTGGTCTGTGTTATCACATTTGTTCAACACAGTTGGGGGGAGAGAGGTGTAGAGTAAAACTTACTTGCATAATCTTTTGCATGTAGTAGAAAAAAATCTGTCTCACATTATACCTACAAGAAATACATGGGTGCTCATAATTCATATTATCCCATAAAATTTAGAAGAGCATTCAGAGACTGCAAATGAAGGTAATTTATGTGTAAAACCTCATCCATGAAGAATTTATTGCCATAGTAGGTATAATATACTTTGGCACAGACTTCTTCCCTGAAACTAGTACTTGCAGACTTGAAAAAGGAACATACCAAAGACCTTGCAGGTTAAACTATAGTCTGGTTTTATACAAAACACATTATTATGAAGACTTTTGTGTTTGAGAGAGCTAAAGTAAATGTTCCATGGCTGTTGCAGATGTGTGTAAACATCTTCACTATGCGAGTAGTCTCTTTAATCAGTGTTAGTTTAGTGGTGCTACCTTTGTGTAATTATTGAGACACCTCAGTATTTTGGACCTTAGTGGGAATTGAAGAAACTGCAGAAGTACATTTGTATAAAACATTCTAATGTGTAGTATCAAAAAATGAGTATCTGCTTTGCAGAGGTAGTTTGCTAGCAATGTCGTGAAATCCAGATCTCATTTCTTCCTGCAAGGACTGCACTGGGAACATGGGGCCTCATCTTCCTCTCTGCACTTGGGCAAAACTGCCAGATAAAGGCCATCTCATTGCCATTTTGAGACAGCGACGTTTCTGGGTGACCACAGGGAGATGTGGCTCCTGTGTCCTGGTAGATTCTTGCTGGTAGACTTGGGCATGTGGTGGCAGAAGCAAGGCCAAGGCAGGGCTGTGGTTACATTGCAGCCATGTGTGCACAGTCTTGGGGAGATTCCAGCGCTGTCTACTCAGTGCTTGGGTCGCTCGTGCAGCTGGAACAAAGATATATTTCCTTTTGTCCCTCCTGCTGGGGTCTGATTTCTTTTTTTCTTTTGAGATTACATTGTGCACATATGCTTTTATAATTGTTGCCTCTTTTTGACCCAAACACTTTTACTTCCATGAAAGTTAATAACATGAAATGAAAATCAAGGGAAAAAGGCAACCCGCTGCCACTCCAACATTTCTGCGTAGTACAAAGTAAGCTTAAAATTGGGAAGGAGCTGATTTACTGTAAAATATGCCACTTAACTGCCTGTAGCTGGGAATGGAGAGAAACAGCTGCTAGCATGATGTGTTAGAGGGATTTTGGCCCAAGTCAGCAAGAGAAGCTACAGGGCTTATTGCTATAAAAATGGACCAAAGCTCTCAAGCATTGATGTAGAGCAGATAGGACCTTTAAAATTCTTCTTTGAAGGATACACAGTGGTGTAGGGAAGCAGTCTGCTAGACTTGGATGGACAGGGAACATTATCAGTTCCTCTGGGAATTTAAGTAGTAATTCCATGAAGTCTAGGTGTTTTGGGAAGTGCTATTAAAATATTATGCTATTTCTTCTCGATGTAGATCCTTGGGCAGTACACTTACACTTAGCCTTTTTCTCTGTTGGCTTGCCCTGCAGCAGGAATCCTAAAGTATTGAGAGCAAAGATAACTTCCTTTGCCAGGTGTATTAGCTGGAATTAAATCTGTTGCAGAAAGAAGTAACTTCTGTCTTGAAAGTGACGTGATTTTTGAGGTCAGTGAAGATCTATCTTGTCTAGGGTGTCATTTTGCTACCAAGGAAAAGCTCATTGGGCTCATATCTGAAGTACTATGTTCAGTTCTCTACTTTTCCAAATGGATTTAGTGGAGTTAGAGGTGGTGCAGAAAACGGCAACGGAAACGATTGGGAGAGATGGAACAACTGTCATATGAGGAGAGATTGAACAAGCTGGTATTCTTTAGATATTTATCACTGAGATTTACAAAATCATGAAAGTGATGAAAAAGCTGAATGTGAAACTGCTGCCCTCCAAATCCTGCAATGCAAGAACTAGAGGGCACTCAGTGAAGCTAGTGGGAGATCCGCTTAAAACAAATAAAAGAAAATGCTCCTTCATTTTCTGAAACTGAATTTTTACCACAGGAGGTAGTGAAGGCAATGGTATCAGCAGGTTCAAAAGGGATTAGACAATTTCATAGACAGCAGAACTACAAATGGACAGTGAAATTACGTGTCCTATAACATCATTAATACAGCAATTGTGCAGGGAGGAGTATGGGGAGGAAAGGACTGCAAAAGCAGTCAGGCTTCTGTCTTTTCCCTAAGTAGCATCTCTACATAGCATGCCACTATGCCATGTTGGAAACAGGATACTCGGCTAGATGGTCCAGTTGTCTGACCCTGCAGGGCATTTTTTTCTGCAGTACTAGAACCGTACAATGTTTTTCTTTAAAAGGTTCTTATTGTTAATACACTGAATTCTCATAAGGATAATCAAGGAAAAATTGGTAGCAAGTGTGTTTATACTGCGTTGTTGATACCTGAAATATTAATGTATTTTAGAGTCTGATCCATTGATAGTGAAATGGCTGCCTGTTACTATGCATGTTACTAACATGGCATTTATTTGGAAAATGTACAACTTGGAAAATGAATTTTAAGTTTGTGTGTTTATTTTTCTTGGCAGTGAGTTTTAGTTATCTCTGAAGCAAAAAGCTATCCAGGTGCAGTGAAGCTGTATGGTGCCATGAGTACTCTAGCAGGAAGGTATGCAGGACAAGTATGCAGGAAGCTGAATCAAAGTAGTTTCTTCATGCTCCAGTACTGTGTGCTACTGAGATGTCTTTGTGCTAGTTCCAAGTAGGCCAAGTTGAGAGAATGAGGCAGAAGAGGGACTTTGGGCCGACCACATCCACAGATCAGGGGCCCAGAACTTGGGACGTGGTCCCTGTTCTAGGCACTGGGTTTTAGTGACACCACCGAGCTGCAGTGACTTCCCTGCAGGTTTAGGCATCCTCCCCATGCACCCTGTTCAGTGCCTGCCCAACTCCTGATCCCTCAGTCAAACCCTAAATATTTAGGCTACTGCTTCTTATAGAGTAGCTCGCTCTTTTCTTATTTATATCTTTCTTCTTTTTTTTTTAACTTGTTGATAACAAACAATTATCTAAATATCAGTAGCATTTAGAGGAGACCTGCGGGGGGTGGGGGG